>JAUZST010005691.1:0-40967 GCA_034779995.1 Parotocinclus haroldoi | reverse complement strand
TTATTATTATTATTATTATTATTATTATTATTATTATTATTATTAATAATAATAATAATAATAATAATAATAATAATTTCAGCCAAATTGAACAGCCAGAAGAACATCCACCTCACTGTAAAAAAATGAAATCACGCTATCAAAGAATTACAAAAGTTGGGGGATATTTCATTATGGATTATTTCATTTTGAAGCATTCCCTAACTTTTGTGAGCAGTATAGTTTAAACATAGGGTACATTGATGATAAGAGATAAAGATGAATTATAGTGTAATTTAAAATATCCATATACTGTCACTATTTAGTGCTATAAAGTACTGAACAAATAGCTACTAACTTTTGGCTGGAAACAGTTGTAAAGGTTGTATCTTTACTAGCCCTACCTCAGAGGATCAAGGACTATTGATTAAAGATTCATCCCATTTGTTTTGTTAACATGACCTCAAACATTCACACACATAACAATCTAAAGTAATGAGACCGGAGATTAAACAACAGACAGTGATTAATCAGTTATTAAGGCTCAGAGCTAAGAATGAGCAGGTTGTTTTTATCCAATGACTGATAATAGGGGCCGTAATTACGGTCAAGCCCTCAACCTTCAACTGCTTGTAATCTCTCTTAATGTCTTGTCACAATGGATAAGCAAGTCCACTAAATGCATAAATCCTGGCATTGCACTGCTGTAAATGCTAGACTTTAAGTCTACCTTGACATTCTTTTCAGTACATTTTAATTGATTACAGCGTGGACATTAGGTACGGAGAATGTTTTATTATTTAATGAAAATGTAAAAATAATATAAAGAAATACACTCTGTATATACTTGGTAAACACTCCCTTTGAGGATTAATGTCATGCTTGCATGCTTGGGAAGAAACACAGAAACAGGTGTATGTGCATAATTACATACGGACATGATGAATACAGCATGGAGATAAGACAAGGTACATGGTGTAAATAAGAGGGAGAGAAAGACAAGATGGCTAGGCTAACAGGCTATGCTAATACAAACACAAAGAGTGATAACACTAATAAGACACAGGACTGGGATACACATAAGCTAAACTCCTCTTCCACCACTTCGCTGACAGGAGTGGTACCTGGTGTGGTATTGTAGCCCGTCTGCTTCAAGATTTGACATGTTGTGCTTTCAAATGGTCATCTGTATACATCGCTTGTAATGACTTGTTCTGTTGCCTTTCTGTCAGCTCAAAACAGTCTTGTCCTTCTCCTCTTACCCAGAGATCTGCCACTTATTGGATTTTTTTTTTTGGTAATTCACTTTAAACCTTATATATGGCTTTATGTGAAAATCCCATTGGATCCGCAGTTTCTGAATTAGTTACAGGTGAAAAAATAAATAAGGTGAAAAAAAAGGTACATATGTAATGTAATAGCTGCATTATATAGTAAATGTTGTTGTTTTTTTATTTATTTAATTTTGTGTGAAAACAATCATAAAGACCCGTATGTAGAGTTGGAGATTTTATTTGTACTTTATTTTATTTTTTATTTGGGTACCTCCTCACTTTACTCTCAAAAGAGTGACGGTTCTTTAAGTTATGGATTTCACAACATGCTGTGAATATACTACCGTCGAAATACTGCTCCATGTGGACATGATTTCATCATGCAGCTCCTGCAGACTTGCTATGTGTACTTTCATGCCTTGAATATTCCTATTCTACCACATCCCATAGGTGTTCTATTGGTTTCAGATCCAGTGAGTGGGAATCTGCGAATCTGATTGTTGTGAGGCATAGTATATTATCGTGCTGGTAGCAGCCAACTTCGGGAGTTAATGTTTAAAAGCAGATGGCTGTTAAATGTATTTAATACAGCAGTGACACTGATTGAAGTAACAAGTGCACAGATTAATCTGGACACGAGAAAGCAAACTGCTTGGAGCTGATCATTTACATTATTACAATTTATTTTAGACAGTATTATCTCTGAATTATTTATAGTTTCGTTTCTCACATTTGACAGCTCTGCCCTCTCTTTGTTTTTGTTTGTCCATGCAGGAATGGATTCCGTGAATGACGTGTATTCTGTCATAGAGCAAGCATTTTCACTGGTTTAAGATGTTGCAAAATGTGTTTTAAGCCACCTCCTGGAGTGTACAACAATGGATATTTACACACAAATTCTATCCATATATAATTCACACACATTAAACTGCCTAGAGTAAATGGCTTCTGCCTGTTAGCTTGGTGCAACCTAACCATTTTTTGCTATTTGCTAATTTGCTCAACATGGTATTTTCAGAAACATAACCATGGCTCATTGGTTATTTTTGCTTTACTGCAACATTCTGAGTGTGTGAACATCACAGGACATGAAAATCAGCAGTTACAGAAATACTCAAAATTACTGACATGACATTTTCCCCCATATTGATGGTTGATGTGAATATTATCTGAATCTAGTGCTGGGAAGTATACTGCTTTATCCAGTTTACCTGTTTTCATTTCCTGTATAGTGTGAATGTTGCAGATACAGCCAAACCGTAGCATAGCAGAAACAACAGCTGTAATGCTTCAGGTAGCAAATTATGTAAAACTGTTTACAGCTAGAAGTACTACAGAGTGCTGCACAAAACGGTATTGCTGAAGTGCATAGTACAGCTTACTAGCTGCAAGGAAGCATAGTGTAGCATAGAAATGTCTGTTGCTATGGTAGATTAAATAACAGAAATAGCATAATGAAAGGAATACCAGAGATGCAAAAGAGAACTTCTGCCCATTAAAAGGAGATGTGTCTGCAGTTTGTAAGTGTTTTGGTTTAAAAAAAAAAACAGATATATACTGCAAAGTTTGCTGAATTACTGTTGTTGCCACTACTTATAACATACTCTGTCACCTCAGCAAAAAAGGAGGGGGAACGAAGAAATCACCAAGGAATTTAATAGTTTAAATGTGGAGTGCTGCTCGAGCTTAGGCGGAGCAGTGGGAGGAGCCCAAGGGTAGGCGAGTAGAGCCCTGTCTGTCCCTGTAGGAGAGCTAATACCTCAAAGGGTTTCCCCTTAACATCCGTCGACATCCTGGGATGTCACCACCTGGCTACTTAAAACAATGAAAGTCGCAAACCGCTAAGCTAAGCACAACTAAACAGTGCATGGAGCGCGACGGCATGACTCCGAGCACCATCGAAGCATCTGTTTAAATAGCGAGCACCCCAGGTGATAGTCCTTCACCATAATTACCATCACAGTTATTTATTGTTCGGGTTGGTTCTGAAATTCCTAAAACCCTTACACTTGACAAATTGACAATGACAAATATTTGGTCATACTACCCATCGCTATCTGAATCTGCCCATGTCTGACCTGTATCTGCATGATTGGCTAATGAGATAATTACAGCTTTTTCAGTTATCCCTTCAGAACTACCTTGAATCCAAACAAAATCAGCCAAGAGATAATGGACAGACTAAGCTCATCAGCAGTACAAATTAATAGGGTTGATGATTGGTGAAAAACATTTTACTTTTGCCACTTCAGTAGCTCACAAAATTGAGTACATCCCCACATTTTTCTAAATATTTTATTATATTTTTTCATGGAACAACACTTTATTACAATGTAAAGTAATCAGTTTAGAGCTTGGATAACAATGTAAATTTGCTGCGCCCTCAACTTAACTCGACACACAGCCATTAATTACCATCTAAACCGCTGGTAACAAAAGTGAGTGCAACCCTAAGTGTCAGAAGAGAGGGGACCATTCATAGTTCCCCCAATGAACTTTAGCTCCTCATAGCTGGCAGCACTCATGCAGCCTCAAACCATGACCTTCCCATCAACATGTCTGACTGTAGGCAAGACTTATCATTGTACTCCTTATACAGTGTGTGGCATTGCACTGACAGGATTATCCCCCACCTCTTTAACCTCTGCAGCATTGCTGGCAGCACTCCTATGAAGCCTGTTCTGAGTGATTTGTGTCCTGTATGATACTGGCCACCATTTTGCAACTCACTTTCAGGGTACAGGCACATTTTTATAGCCTAGGCCATTATGTGGAGCAACACTGACTTTTTTTCAGATCTTCAAAGAGCTACTCGCCATGAGGTGCCATGTTAGCTTATAGCCTCCCAGTCACCAGTATGAGAGGGTGTGAGAGCGAAAACAAATCGGCTCCCCATTCACACCTGAGACCTTGTAATGCTAATGAGTCAAATAATACGGGGATGTAAAATGGCTAATTGGTAACAATTTGGCCATTTATACTTAGGGGTGTAATCACTTTTGTTTTGTTCTTTAAATAATGGCTGTGTGTTGAGTTATTTTGGCACTGCACATGTTTGTACTCTCATGTGTACTCTCTTCTTAAGTTCACCCCACTGGTTTTTATAGGGATTTAGGTCATGGGGCCTGGGTTGCCAATGTCAAAAAATTAATTCTGTGGTCATTGAACAGTTATAGCTGGTCATGTGTATTTGGTCATGTGGATTGTTGTCCTACTAAACGACTACATCATGTCTAAGGTGTCATTGATTCTATGTTTTGGCCTATAATGATTACAGTTAGATTTAGCAGTATATGTTCTTATTTGTATTAGATTGTAGTTCTTTTTTGCATAACCTTTCTTTCTTATATGCCAAAACAAACAACAACCTCAAAAAAGCTCAGGTGAGGTTTTTGAACATAGAATCTGTTTCCAGTCAAAAATGTATTAGCATCCAAAAACCTCTGTATGCCTATGTTTGAAGCCATGCAAAATAAAACGGCTAGTTGTAGATTTGAAGACTCCTGCAAATATGGAACCATGAACTTCGGAAAAATCACTGTGCACAGGAGCAAGATGTACTTGTGTTTTAAAAACCAACATTGCATTTAATACCTTGTACTACTCTGCTAATATGATAATGTAAGCAGTGTTAATTAACTTCGTAGTACATGCGTAACTGCAGTCTAAATGGATTTATTGTCTTCTAAAATATGTGTCCAGTGTTTTATTGGAACAACAGCACTGGCTTTACTCAGCTATGACATACAAATCTAGTTGATAATTAGAGGCTTTAAAGGCTTTGAAATATGAACATGGCACCTTTTACTCCTTGCATGGCTGCATGGCCATAGATCAAGAAAAAAAAAGATTCTAAAAATGTCACAGACATTGGTTCTTAGCGGCATAATTCATTTTCCAAAGACAGCTTATGTGTTTGACAGACCCATTTGTCTCAGTGTCTGATAATGTAAAGACACTCAGCCAGTTGAGTGTGCTGCAAGTTATGTCTGATAGCCACTCTTCCATAAGGAAGTACGTGTGAATGTAATACAGAGAAAACTCTCTCTGCCTATTTCTGCCTTGGTCTAAAAACATGTTAATGTTCTTGATATACTGAGCATCTACTTGTCGATCAACACATGCCTTTATATGCCTTTATATGCCTTTATAACTACCACAAAATTGTGAAAGATAATAAGTTGAAGCATTTCTACTTAATGATGAAAAGTTGGATGGTTTCAATCTAAGGAGCTTGGATACTCTATTTGAAGAATTTAAATTTCCTAAGAAATCAACCCTTCTGATTCGTATTTTTGTCAAACTTACCCTAGCCACTTTATTAAGTACACCTGTTCAACTGCTTGATAACACAAATATAAAATCACATGGCAGAACCTCAATGCATTTGGGGAAGTACAGTTGGTTTAGACAACCTGATGAAGTTCAAACCGAGCATCAGAATGGGGAAGAAAGGTAATTTAAGTGACTTTGGTTGGTCTGAGTATTTCAGAAGCTGAAATCTGCTATAGCTTTCATGCATAGTCTTTCTAAGGGTTATTTAAAAAGGTCTGAAATAGAGAAAATATCCAGTAAAAGGCAGGTCTCTGTGCAAAACTGGTATCTTGAACATGACAATGAGTTCATTGTGCTCCAATGACCTCCACAGACACCAGATCTCAATCCAGCAGAGTCTATATGGTATGTGGTGGAATGGGAGATTTGCATCATGGACGTGTGCCTGACAATTCTGCAGCAACTGTGTGATGCTATCATGACATTATGGACCAAAGTCTCTGAGGAATGTTTCCAGCACCTTTCTGAACTAATAATATGAAATATTAAGACAGTTATGAAGGCAAGAGGGAGTGAAACCCCGTACTAACAAGGTGTACCTATGATTACATATGATTAATCACTTAAACTTTAATTTAGATGCCTGCATTAAAAGTTTTTTAAGTGCCTTGTAGAAATTCATAAATATTTAGAAGAAAGAAAGTAAAATATGTAATTTTGACCCATTTTTAGTCACAGCGGTGAACATAATCCATCCTGGGAGTTCACTGGGCACAAGTAAAGGCACTCTCTAGATCAGACAATTGCAGGTGGCTCATAAGGTTTTACTAAATATAAACCAAGCAGTGTGATCAAAATGACTAATGTAGTGTCAGTAATTTGCTCAAAGTGACAGCAACCTGCAGAATAAGGCATAACAAGCATCCCAAACTAGCTATGGAAACACAGCATAAACAATAACCCTAGGGGCCTGAGGTGAGAAATAATAAGCACACTGATCAGGCAGAACAGCCAGAAAGGGGTATAAATACGGCTTACAAGATCAAGATAATTATTTGCTTTAGTTATTTGAACCTGCCTAAAGGAACTGAACTATTGTCTAAACAAAAGGTCTAAACATTATACACTTCATACGCAATATATAATAGTGTATATATGTAAAACCAAGAACACTGTCACAGTGAATTTCCATATGCTTAAATATAATGTAATAATTATTACGCTTGAGCTCATATAAAACTTCACACATGGCTCAGGATACAATAAACATTCTTAGGATTTTAAATGCAATGTGGGCCAGTGGTCTGAGACCACTGATAAATGTGCTTCTATTTTGCATTTTCCTCTAACTTAATGTAGAGGAATGTTCATTACAAATCTTGTAATAAGCAAAACAATTTGAGTGGAAAGTAAAAAAAAAAGACTTCATAATTTATTTGTATTGGCTGTGTTCCCCCTTTTCAAAATCTGAAGAACTATGTTATTCCAGCATCCTTTCACACCATTCCAAAGAGCATTGTATGATGATTTGCTTCACTCTCTCTGCCTTCAAGTACACCATAAATGCACTATTATTCTGCCTCATGAATCCTTCTCCACAAAGATTCCTACAAGCATTTGTACTAGTGCACTCTGACTGGCCCCCACGGTATATGAACTGCAGATATTTTCTCAGTGATGTGCTTGTGTTCAGTGCATTTATTGGGGCAATAACATTGAAAGTCTTTAGCAAACATCCTTATCTAGAACAAAAATTGAGAGAGGAAGCAATTCAGGCGATCAAAGGTAAATGACTTTGCTCTAGGGACCAAGAGTGTCAGCTTGTGTATGTGAGATTTGAACCCTCAACCTTCTGCTCAGTAGTCCAGAATATTAAACACTCAGCCACCACTTTCTATTCAGTACCTCAGCCGTGGTGAACTGTTGAAAAAGAGGTTTTGTCGGAAGGTTTCTTAAAATGGTTGATGGTATAAAAAGAGCATGAACTAGTTAGGATTCTGTTATGTCAGACAGAACCCAGGCCCCATATGTTTTTCTTCATAGTTTAAAGCAATGATATATGTGTAGGATTAATGCAGCAGCATTACACTGCAAAAGGCAATTGAGATTTAGTGTCTGAAACCGAGGCCCAATTCTTCCAGACTGAGAAGATTATCGATCTGATCTCCTTCAACCCATAAAACTCACCGTGTGGGCTCATTATGTGCATGACAGAACCCAGACCGCTTCGATTTATGCCAATTTATTGGGGAGGTTTAGTTCTAGAAATATCACACTGCACCTGACAGATTATACATGCATATTATTGTTTGCTTGACATTTTATTAACGTGTTTGTTATATGAATGAAGTTTGATCATACGACATATGAGCTGAATAATCAATGGTCATTATGCAAGAATGAGGAATATTTAATCTACATTCCTAGGATGGTATATACTTTTTAACCTGCAGTTTCAGTTTATTACATTCACTTAGAGAACTCATATATACACAAATGCTTCCTTTTATGAGGTGCAGGTGCATGTTATAGGTTTATATTATTAAGGGCTTCAGCCTACTTGATGCTATGAGAAGCTTTAACCTGTTTGTTTGACTGAGCAGATATTATCTGATGGTGGAACATTACCAGCAGCTCAGTCTTATTGGCACAATAATGGCATAGAATCTGTTGAGAAGTAATATCCCTGGTCAGTGTTGGATGGTTTTGATACAGAGTCAAGGGTTCGGGTTCTAAATAAGTGTAACTGTATTTGGTACTACAATAATAGAAGATAATTAAGTACAGGTATGCCAGTGGTACTCCTTAAAACACGAACACTACCAGTGAGCAATAACAATAATAACAATAATTATTGAAAATACAGTACTGTACTGTCACAATCCTGTGTAGGGGGTCACCTAACACTAAAGGTGATGATTTGAAGGACCTGATACTTTTGTTTGACAGAACCCAAAATTGCATTTATACATTGACAGTATTCAGAACAACGCAGAAGATCAGCCAGGTGAAACCTAGTCAACGTGAACCAGTTTGTGCAGTTTTTGGATATATAATATGGATGAGCATAGTGGAGCATTGTCTCAAAGCAGCTTTACATTATAAGAGTATCTTCTATGTCCAATCCCAAATGAGAAAGCCTAGAGTGACAGTTGCACAGAAAAACTCCCTAAACAACATAAGGAAGACACTTTGGGAGAACCAAGACTCAAAAAGGGACCCATCATTCTTGGGTGGCTTCGATGTTAAGTGTAAGAATAAAACTAATGTAGCTATTAGTTTGGAATAAAATAGCATAAGAGATGCATATAGGCATTATTTTGGATGATACACTACACAGGATATGGAATTCTCCGTGCTATAGTCCTTGGAGGCACATCATCCGCAGCCAACCGAAGTAGGAAGAGACTTACTGTCCTTTAGTGGAGCCTGTGAAACAACTTAAGTAGAGGTGGATGGACATCTTAGTATGTGGGGCCAGAATTGGTACTGGAACACACGTGAAAGAGAAAATTCCTATTGCATCAGACATAAACTTCATCAACTCTAACTATTTTTAGCCTTATTACCCTCTGACTCGCAAAGGTCTATATTGTTAGCCTCTACATGAACACCTATAGTAGAAAATCTACTGGAGCTTGCTAAAGCTCTCTACTATGTCCAGCACTCTGACTGCCAGGACATATGTAGCTGCTGTTGCTCCAAAACGGGGTAGCATATTCCACAAATTCACATTTTCTATGACAAGAGCTCTTTTAACAGGCTGCTCAATGGGGCCTCAGTTTCACTGATCAGGGATAAAGCTTGTTTTGACATGTGAACGGGTAAAGAATGGCACTCTGGCAGGCTAGCCATATAACTAGCTACGTGCTGCAAACTGCTTAGAGCTATAAACCAAGTGCACATTGTGCCAGGTCAGAGCAAACAAATGAAATAGTTCATATGTGTATATGTTTTTCAGACATGGTGGTATCCTTGTATTAGTTACGCAGTTTTACCAGGAGTTTGCCTTACATAAGCTTTGCTTATGTTAACCCAGGTCTTATCAGTGACTTCTGGTTGATTTGGGTATCACACATGGCACAGATTGCCTTCCCAGCATTACAATTAAGTGCTGTGCCATTTAGGGTGAATGCTTGCTTGGGCCCTGTGAGAGCTCCAAACCCACATGTGACCAATAAAGGGACAGACATTGACAACTACAACAAAGCAAGAGTTGAAATTTCCATGTCCGTCTATAGGTCCAGGTTACATCAGAGACAACACAGAATTCATAGAACACAAGCAGTTATCATGGACATGGTTCCATAAATGTACAACTTGGCCTTCACATTGCAAGCCCCACACAGGATTTAAGGACCATCATGGACCACCGTTTCCACAAAAAAACGATATTTATTGCACTGCTCTCTTACAGATGGTTCCCCAGAGCAGGCCTTAATTTGCTATTCATCTGTCTTGTCTCCTCTTTTATGCTACATTTAACATACAATAAAATCAAAGGTTTCGAACAAGATCAAGACAGAAAGGCTTTCATTAATTAATGATAACTGCAGTGGAAGAAAGCTGTGCAATTGAATTGTCTTTGTGTCAAGGTCAGAGGTATCCACATAGCAATTCATTTTAGTTAAGAGATTTGAACTCACTGAATGAGAAAAGAGACCAATATTGGTCCGTATGTTCCCGCTGACCCTCAATCAATTCTTCAACACCAGTTCTTAATGTAGATGACAGATTGCTACATGGCATGTTGAAATTATATATTTCGGTGTCCTTTTTGTTCCTGAAGACAATGGAACAGTTATTCATACATCCATTTTATTCATCCTTGACTACTGTAACTCACCAGCTAGAAGATGGGCATACCTATCTTGTTTAGGCAAGGCAGGAACAACCCTACACAGGGTGCCAATCCATCACAGGGCACATACACTTATTCTCTCATACTTTATTATACATTATCTTTGGTATGTGGGAGAGAAAGCTCAGTACCCTGAGGAAACCCATGTAAACAGGGGATCTCTGAGATATGAAGTGGCAGTTCTAACCACTGCACCACCATACAACTAAAATTACTAGAAACAGAGGTTTAAAATTCCAAACAAAATCGATATGGTACTTTCAATGTATCTTAAAAAATGTATTGAAAAATAATATTTCATGTCAATTTGGTAATATTTCTTATGAGTTCCTGAATAGTTTAGCAATAACTGATTACTGATATAACACTGAATCAATCTTAGAAGTGGACACTCTGGCACTATGTGAATGCATAGTGAATGGGAATGCACTTGAATCCTCAAGTCAAGCATGCACGAAAGTTGGCAGGCGGCTTAATGATAAACATATGTTAAAACCAAAAAGAGCATTAGACCTTAGTTGCTAATTAGACCAGCTGCTTACAAAGTAGGTTAACATAATACTGTCAAACAAAGCCATTTACTGATTGATCAAATTAATAGAGCAAAGAGAGTGCAGGAACTCTGACATGGTGCTTGCTGTGAATTATTTATGTCTTATGCTCATGCCACTTCTCCTTGAAGCTTTTCTTTGAAGTCCTTGTGAGGCAAAAAAATCAGATGTCTAAAATATTTATCTGTAATGCACCTGGTGTTCGCGAATTCAAACCAATAAATGGTCTGTGTGCATGTAGATGATGAAGCAGTATTAGTCAAAGAGGCTTTTATCCCTATCTACATCAGAAAGAAGAATTCACCAATATTGGAACCCCTGTGTTTTACATCATATGTCCAAATGTCTTATAGAAGGCCATTTTATTCATATTTAAAATTGTACATTTAAATTTCTTGGTTACATTCCAATAGAGACTTAAAAAAATAATAATTATAATGGTCATTATACAGTTGCGAAAACATTGTGTGTCTAATCTATGGGTGGCTTAAGCCACAGTACTGTAGATGTATAGTGTTAATGACACATATAACCAAATATGTCCAAATACAGTGTGAAGCCTATAGGGAACTTTCTGGTAAATTTTCCAAAGCGGCACTCCCACAAGTGAAAGGTCGTACTATTATGTTTAATACTAATTGCATCACATCTATCCCGGAAGAATGTCAGCTTCTTGAAAGCTGGACTTTTAGATGTCTGGGGTTTCATAAATCTTGCATAAAGGAAATGAGGAGAACCAATAAAGTGTCATTAGTCTAAATAATAGAGTGAAACTTGAAAAGCTTCTCTTAAACCCACAGTGAACTATCAAGGCTTAGTGAGTTGTTCTTGTGTCGTAGGGATCCTATACAAAGGAAATGGGCAAAACGTGTTTCTCTCCCAGCTGCCCCCAGTCATCAGCACCATAATGGGAAATGGTCGGCGAAGAAGCATCTCCTGTCCCAGCTGTAATGCCCCAGCTGGGGGTAACAAGCTGCTAGCACCTGTGGCATTAGCATGGGGTCGAGATGGAAGTCTTTATGTGGGAGATTTCAACTACATCAGGCGCATAGATTCACTGGGAAATGTCTCCAGCATCATGGAGCTTAGGTAAGTGTGGGATGCACATAGAAGTGAAATGGATGCCATGGCATACGTTTAATGTCACATTTGAAAGGAATGATAAACAGTAGAAGAGCAGTTCCTTAGCGGGGTGCCAAAGGTGCTACCAAAAGAACTGCTGTTTCATGTAGATGGCCACACTATACATATACATAGTTTTAGCTTCTGAAATATCGATCTGGTCAGTTAAGTAGCAAAGGGGGTTTGTTAATCAACATGTTTGTTAATCAATGTCTGCACTGCATGACCATCAATGATACGAACTTAAACCAAGAACGGTTTAATAGGTGGAGGCCAAAATGGTGTCCCTCCAGCTAGGGTCAGCTTAATTAAAACTAACATGGTGCGCTACCTGGACCCTACAGAGGTTGCACAGGTGGCCCAACTGCAGAAACAGACTTTATGGAGATGGCCAGAGGGCCCAACATATTGTAGTGTGCCCTGTGTTCTTGATTTGTCATAGAACACCATAGTTGTCAGTTCTGCCACTGGCACCCAGTGCTTTTTACTGATGAGAGCAGGTTTCTTCTGAGCGCATGTGACAGAGGTGACAGGAACTGGATACACAGTGGAGAATGTTATGCTGTATATTATATTATATATACTATATAATAGTACTACTATATATTACTATATTTATGCTGTACTATGGGGAAAACAACTTTCAATTTTCCCCCACGATTCCCTCCCCTGAATGGATGCACAGATGGATCTAAAACTGTTTCACCAGAAGTGCACTTTTGAATAAGTGTGAATTTCTTCTCCGTTCCCTGGGGATTTATATAATCCATTCTATACAAACGCTATCTCTTTTTTTTCTATTTCCTGCTCTCTTTGCTCTATATTGTGTCCAATACAATATTTTAGTTGTGAGGTTTTGCTGTTGATGTTATTGTTTTGTTTTTACTTTTAATATTCACATTATTGAAAATGAAGTTTGGCCCCTAATGTGTCTTATGAAACTTTAAACGAGTTAGTTCAGACATCAAAGTAAACTTCTCTGACCTAAGAAAAACTCTAAAGACACACAAGATCTGAGCTTCAGGGAAAGTGTGAGGGTTGAATTTTATCTGCAGGGAGGAGAACACTTGAGCTGAAGCATGAATTGATCTTATGACTGAGTGGATGCATGAAGGATTGGACGAGTCACTTGTCAGTTTGATTAATGAACATTATAAAAATGTATAAAAATGACATGTCTCTCTATGTCATTTCTTTATGCACTACTGGGTATTTACATGTTGCCTGTATTCTTCTTTATGCTACCCAAAGGAATAAAGATTTCAGACATAGGTAAGTGATGTAAAGGTTCTTTGATAGTTCAGCCAGTTCATGTCATGATATTGTCATTGCTCTGACATTGGGATAACAATGCAATAATTCTCAAGAATGAAGCAACGTGAGGTTCTGTGTGCATGGTAGGGTTTGAAAACAACAACAAACAATGTTCATGTCTCATAGGCAGAAAGGTGTCTGGTGCAGATTCATTTTGTTAGCATAACACTGTGTAGACCGGGGTTGACATGATTGGCTGTGCCTGAGGGAGGGGAGGCTAAAAGGGTGGATGGATTAATCCACACCACTGAAACAGCGGCCCTTGCCAGGCCCTGAAAGTTCTATCCAGGGTGTACTTCTGCCTGAACCCAAAGATGTTCAGGGTAAACTTAAATCTAACCAGTTCCACTCCATGACACTGAACAGGCTAAGTAGAATAAAATATATATCAGTTCACAAAATCTAACTCCATTCCTTATGGAATATCAATAAAAAATCTGAAACCTAATGCTGACATACCAGGCAACTGTCCTTGTGCTCATTTATGTAGCAGAGGAATTTCCTGAACAATCCCCGCAGGAAGCCAGAAAAAATGTAGCCAGTTCAGGTGGTGCAAACACTCTATGACATAAGGAGTCTGGAACAACAAATAGTGCTTATAATGTTAGGAACGTTATTATGTCTTTTTTTTTTCCTCGCGTTGATCTGAGCCCAGTTTCAGTTCTCAGTTCTAAGATATGTGAAGTGAAAGAATTGACTGACCTATTTCTGTAAAGCAATTTATTTTATGATTACTATTACCTAGCAATATCACAAAAAGCCTAAATGTACCCATGTTAGAGAATTACTTTTCTAAAACAATGCAGACAAACCACTTAAAATGATACAGTTTGCCTTTGACTGATTGCTAGAATATAAAAACGGCCCCAGCTCAGGGAGAAAGATCATATCAAGCCACTTCAGACCTCCGCAAGAAGTCAGACAGCATAAAACAAGTTCAGGTCATGTGATTCAACCCCCCTTGGCAGCTCAGCTCAAAACAGAAGTCAAATTTAGTTATTCTACTTTTTCTCCTGCTCAATCACAGCATATGCTACTTAGATCTGAGTGGAGGGGGTATTGGGGGTTGTCGGTGCAACTATAAAAGCAAGTGTTCTGGGTTATGGATTGTTCATCCCTTATTTTTTGTCTAGTCCTTTTTGTAAAAACATCTATATAAACAGCTTTTAATAACAAAGCCTGCAATATTTATCCATATCCTGAGGAGAAGGTCACTACTGCATACTGTGTCCCGCATCCCAAATTTGCCTTTTGCTGGATACTAATGGCATGCTGTTAGGGGAACGTTAACTCACTCACTAAAGAGCAGACTGATGGATTTAATGAATGCAAATAAGCACAGCCTGATGAAATGCCATCAGCTGTTGACAGTCATTAAGACTGCACATCACAGCTCTTTTTTTCCAAGAGTCTTCTCTCGATTGGGAGTCATAACGAGTAAAATGATTTGGCAAACTTAAAGGCATCATTAGTGCCTTCTTAAATATTTTTCAGTCACATCTGATTTGTGTATCCTACTCTGACGCGTTGCTGCTTTCCTTGTCAGCAGCTTATACAGGTTTTGAAAGGTGAGAATAAAACATGCAGAATTTAAACATGTCTCCAGCTGGATTGCTATTCCACCTTCTAACACCTTCTAATTTCAGCTGTCATCTCTGTAAAGGGTGCCAAGCTACTAATTTCAGAAACAGACCATTTCAGCTTGACTTCACATGACTCATTCAAAAATTGGCTCAACCAACAGTGTTATTTTTCAATCTGTCCTCCAGTAATAACCCGGCACACCGCTACTTCCTGAGTACAGATCCTGCAACTGGACAGTTGTATGTGTCAGACACCAACTCCAGGCGGATTTACCGTCCACGAGTGCTCTCTGGAGAAGTGGAACCACAAGGGAATGTGGAGATAGTTGCAGGAACAGGAGACCACTGTCTGCCATTCGATGAGAATCATTGTGGAGATGGAGGACCAGCCACAGAGGCCCTCTTGACAGGGCCCAAAGGTATAGTAGTAATTGTCAACATAAAGTCCCAAATATGTACTACTGACCAGTTTATTAGGCATACTGACCCTCGAAAAAAGTATCAAATCACTACACTTGGTGTCTAGGTACTTTTTACTTCGTAGCACATAACAGATATGACACCAAACAATTTTTGTTTAATGGCTGAATGTTTTGGCTTTAAGAAGCATAATTCAAAATCTCACAATTCAAATAGGGGAGAAAATTACACTGAATTATTTAAATAAATGGCATTTTTTATAGATAAGTCATTCCAAGTACTTTGGTTTCTACCCACAGAGAAAATGCATGTGCATTTGTGTTTCATAGTGTTTCTAAAGTGCGCTTACTGAGTGTGTTTGCCCTATGGAGTGGCACCCTGTCTGGGGTTGTTCCTGTCTTGCGCCCTATTCTGCCGGTTGGGCACTGTTTTATATATATATATATGCATTGTCAATTAGCTTTAAAATTATTTGCTCTCAGCAAGATGCATTAATAAATACGTCTTTTACCTCACGACCCCATATCATAAATAAATAGGAAAATTTGCACAACACTCTCTTTGGAGTCATGTTTCCTTTCTAGTATCCAAGTTCAACAGCTCCTTAAGGATTGTACGCACTCCTTTTTAACTGCAGATCTTTGAATTGGATCATTGAACATTACAAGGAGCTGAAGACACTGCTCAAGACCATGTTGTTGGTATGTTTTTTATCTGCAGGATCTTGTTGCCAGATACAGGCCAATCCTCAGAGATGCCACTAGAAATGTATGAATAAGGGGATTAAGTGACCCACAAGCCCCACATTATGAAACTAGCATACGTTTGTAGTAGCTATATATATTATATGGCTTATATATATGACCTCTGGATAAGAGTGTCTGCTTAATACTGTAAATGTAAATTACTGACAAGAGGTACAGATCAAGCAAAGACACTACTCAAATACTAAGAATTCAGACAGGTACATTCAAATGTGCATCCGCTGTGTTCATGAAAATTCTATATCTAAATTTAAGCTTGATTTATTTTCACACAAGGGAATACTTAACACTACATACCCATCCAGAGGTCAAAGCTGTTAGCAGTTTTTCTTAAATCTAGAAAATGCATCAAATAACTTTTTTTTTTCAGATCTGTTTAATTTCATTTATATGTTTATATGTTTTATAACAAGTATTTTTACTACTTAAAATTTTTTAAGGAGCTGCAACCCTTACAAAAATGTTTGTATATCAATGTACACTTAGAAGAATAAGTTTGAGTTTTGATTAACTCGGAGCTTATAATCAGATATCTGTAAAATATACAGTCATAAAGTCATGGGAAAGCAAGCCATCCATCCATGTATCCACAGCAATGTGTAAAGCAAACTATTAAATTAACTTTCGGAAGGCTAACTTTACATTCATTAGTCTTCAGGTTTCATCTGCAGACATAATGAAATATCCTAGTGCATCAGTGAGTTTTGATTTTTGTTAATTAATGTGTGTATTTTTTTAATTTTGTGTTGAAATTACACTCACCTTTAAGAACATCCACACACAGACACTTCCTGCCTTACACATACCATTGCATATTAAAGCCCTCTCATAAAACAAAAAAACATTACTTCAAGTTTCAGGATGGTCATAAGGCATCCACACCAAATTTGGCTACATAAAATGAAGTAACATGCAACTATAAGTACTGAATAATTATAAAATGTACCTATTAAACCAAGTTATAGAAAAAAATCTCAAAACCTTTCTCCGAGAAAGGATCTTTAAGCCATGCTCATGGAGTGCCAAAAGTACAGAAGATCAAATCATTTTATGAAAAGCCTGTATGCTTTTGAAAAGACTGGAACTAGTGATTTTCTTGGTGGGATAGTAATAATAGTATAAAGTAGCCACTTTTATATGGCATTACCGTATAGGTGGGTGGCAAACTGAAAGGCTATTATATGGAGTATTATCTTCAATCCCTTCAAAGTGCCTTGCCAATAATGCAACGGCTATTTCTTAACAATCTGCAATCTGGCATCCACATCAAAGTAAGAGAACACCAAACACAGACAGGAAACAGAGGTACAGGATATGTTTTAACAAGGTATTAAATAAAAGTTTCACATTATATATGCTGTATATACCCTTCACGTGGCATTCACATTAAACAGCAGTCCTGTTCTTAGTAACCAGTGTAGAATTGAATCCGATTTCCTTCCACGTAGGTAAAGGTGCATATCAAAGTATCCCACTCTCATATTGCAGTGTTATATAACCATATGTCAGGTGAATCCTGACTTGTTTGAAAATGAACAGGAAAAGCTAAAATTCGTTGTGGCTTGATGTTCTTAGACTTTTGTCATTTATCATATAGGCAAAGACAGCATATGTTCACTGGTTTGCTGTACTAATACTCCTAATAATATATATTGTACATATATATCCACTACCAATTACTTAAGCCCACATTTCCTTGTATTTTCCTTATTTTATGAGGTACACCTACTATAAAAACACGTTGTAAGTATATTGACTTAATATTGCCACCACTAGATATCATGTAAAATAGGAGGGGAGGGGAGCAGCACAGCACATTGACTGTATTAAAAACGGATGGATTTTCATAACGTATTTTTTATGGAACATACTGTACCTATTTTATTGCAATACCTAGTAGATTTACATACACAGACTATAGATATGTCAACTATAGATCATCCTGACGCATTCATTTGTGTCAGGTTCTGACATATGTATGCTGGGTATGGATATATTTGATTAGCTACTGCCAATCCAGTAGAGTTTAATTCTGATTGTTACAGTGTGAGAAACCGTGTTTTTCTTGTTTATTTGCTTGTTATTTGTTTTACAGTGGTTTTATAGCTGTACCAAAAGGGTTAGACTTCAACTTAGCAAGTCATATCTGACGCATAATGAGGTAACCTTGAGAAAAATCAATGAGGAATAGAGTAGTGTAGGGCAGTAGTGTAGCATCAGGTGGGCAACAGTAGTATACACTAGTGCACAGTATATTTGTTAGTCCAGCACCATTTGTTACTTTCCCTGCTCCATTTCACCTGCTAAATGTGATATGTATGTGTACTGTACTTTTACCTTTCTGTGAAATACCCTGACAGCTTTTAAATTTAATTTTAACATAACCACTGCATTAGCACACAGTCATCTGCTGTTGCCCATATCTGCTGTTACCCCGATTAGACACATAGGTTCTGTGCGCTACCTATTTGACAGAATGATTCTTGAAAATTCTTCTCTGACCCCTTTCATCAATGAGGTGTATGAGGTATATACATCCAGAGGATCCAATTTTACTTGGATATTTTTCTGTAGTCACACACAGATGATGGTGCCTCACTCAAAGTCGCTCAGATGGCTCGACTTTCCCATTTTAACGCAGATTTTTACTGAGGTGGATCCACAGAAAACTTGCTTAGTTGATTTTATGCTGCACTCTGCCATCAGGTGTCTTATTTCTGTACAGGGAAGCTTCAGTCGTGAAAGGGCAGGTTTTCCTAATAAAGTGGATATTCAGTATATGTATTTTACTCCATACATTCAGGTCACCACAAACAGAAATCAGTCTACTGTATAGCACACTGTCCACACAAATTAGGGGATATTTCAAAATGAATATGAAGAGCATCCCACAAGAACTGCTGAACAATCCGATCCTGTCCATGTCCCATCACTGTCAGTGTGTTTTGGCAGATTTGGATGACCAATCACCCTACTGAACAGTCAATGTGAGGCACTCTTAATCGTGTTTAACATCCTTCTGTTCACACCCATGAATATGTCACTTGCTACTCACAATAATTTAGCTTGCAACTCATTTATGTAATCAAACAACTTCCTTACTTTTCATTTGCTTCTCTGATGCTCTTGTTTAATTAAATAAAGTCAAATGCTTATTCTTAATCACTTCATATTCCTTTGGAAATATCCCCTAAGTTTTGTTGGCAGGGTATATACATTGTAAGCGAATAATTTATTTTTATTCCCTTTTTTCTCCGCAATGCCAGTAATAATTCACTCTTTGTGTTGCTTAGCACAGCCCTCACAGTCGAAAATAACCCCGGGAATGACATGTGCTGTATTCTCTGCAACTGCATAATGCATTCGTTTTATGAAATCCTGCAATACATTTTTAAAACACACCACAGTATGTGTGTGGGATGCTAGTGCATTAATGCACTTTACTTAGGTGGGACAGACATTTCTCTTGCAAATTTAATTTATTCAGATCAGAAACACAGGTTCATCATGACTGCACTCATCAGACACGCACATTACAAGGAGCAGTTACATCATCTTAGTTTAAAACAAAGACATACATCCTAAATCTACAAACGTAAGAGTGAAAGAAAGAATGAACAAAAACAGGCATGAGAGTGGGTGTGATGATGCAATAAATCTTCTTACACGTATTCCTTATGCAATAATTCAACAGTGGCAGAGAAGATTTAAATAATGGGACGTGATTGCTATGTCCAGTGACCTGAATAATATGAAGCCAAATGCAGCACATGTAGCTGTTTCTCAATGCCCCATTTTTGATACAAAAAGATAAGGGCACAGATGAATGTCTTACACATCTTTCATCTTCGACATCATTTACAGGGATTGCCGTGGACAAAAATGGTCTGATGTACTTTGTGGATGGGACTGTGATCCGTAAGGTGGACCGAAATGGCATTATTTCGACTTTGCTGGGGTCAAATGACCTGGCTTCAGCCAGACCTCTGAACTGCGATGCAATTATGGACATTCAGCAGGTAAAAAGCACTTTCTGTAGCAAAGCATGGTTGTTGTGTGACCCAAGAGGGCACAGGTTGGCCTTAATGGAAAAGTCAAAGATTGAATGTTCCTCAGCTTTTCTCACACAGATATAGCTACATGACAAACAGATAAAAGATTTATTGGCTTTCTTTGAAAGATTTGATATCAAGGAAATAACAGTATTTACCCAATATTCATTAAGGGGTAGTTGGTCAAATAGTTTATACTGATGTTTTTAAAATTGCAAATGAATACCCAGTGTCAATTATTATACAACAGAGCCTTCTGAAAATAAAGCCAAGCAGCAAGCTAAGTCAACAGTATTACGAATGCTGAGGGGGTGTAAATTTACCGTTATGTAATATACTGCAATTATGGTGAATTGTCAGTCCGAATCTATTTGTAGAAGAGTTAGCACAGAAAGTGGTTGGCCTATTTGAAGTTTGACGAAAAGATCTCTATTTCCCCATGGCGAATTCTTGTGAGAGCCTTTTGCCTTGAATTATGGTGATCCAGTGAACCATTTCACTCTGTCAACAAGTGCACTCTGCTTAAATTGTGCCTGCTCACTCAGAGTGATTTCTTTCATTGGCTTACATCTGTCACTTATGTGGCGACAACAAAAGAGATGGATGTCAGTCATTGAGAGAAATTGCTGGAGAGCAGCCACAGTTCAGGTGTCGTGCCCATGCTGTGTCATTTAATTCATTTATATTTTATTTATAAATCACTTTAAAAAAACATAAAGTCTGTCATCTGTTTTTTCTGGTGAGAGTTGTGGTGACAACAGGCTGAGAAGGTAAGTTCAGGCTTTTTTATTCCAACTTCAGATTCCAGCACCTCCTGTGGGGTTTTAGGACATTCCAAGGCTAATTATGAGATACAGTCCCTCCAGCAGGTCTGCCCTGGGTCATGCTTGGAGAAGTTCTTGTAGGGCCAACAAGAGAGCATTCTCCTGTAATGCACAATTAACCTGAACTGGTTCCTCTCAATCTGTAGAAACAGCGACTCTGCTATGAGGTTCTGCCACATTTGCACTCACCTCACTTACCGCTTCTTGCTGTAGATGAGAATGTGGAATTCTCAGGTGCTTAAATTCCTTCACTGGAGGCAAGCTTTTGTCCTTCACCTGAATAGTATATCTCCAAATTTTCTAGGAAAGTAACTTGGCCTCAGACTTAATTGGTGATTCTCGTCCCAGCTGCTCCACACTCAGCCGATAATCTACATTGGTTGGAGATAAAAGAACAATATCATCTGCAAATTAAAGACACTGGCTACAACTCTGCTGAAGTAGAGACAAAACACGCTAACGACAGGGTCCAACATTGACATTGAAGAGCATGCAGTCTCACTACATTCATACAGAGACCAAATATTTCAAAGAAATGACACCAGTGCTGCACATTCCTGCAGTGTCCCCAAGACATATGCTTAGGTACACCAAAATGTGCCTCATCCAAACCCACCCAACTCTTTTGTATAATATAGTATTAAGAATATTAACCAGTATTGCGTATTAAACGCATGTATTTTAAGTACAAACTGTACTAACTGTTGTTAGTAAGTAAGTTGTCAAAACATAAAACAGGTTTGGCTGAACTGTAGCATCTTATAGCCTGCAGTGGTCTTCTGTGAAGCGGACATCTGCATTTTTTATTCGAGTTCACATTAGGGTGTCATATGTTTGAATGGACAGGTGGATGAAAATATTACATTTTGTTTTGATCTTTGAATGTTCCTTCTTTGCTTCAGGTTTCTTTGGAGTGGCCCACAGACTTGGCTCTTAGCCCAATGGATAATTCGCTCTTTATCCTGGATGGAAATGTTGTTTTGCAAATTACACAAGAGGGACAGGTTATTATAGTGGCAGGTCGACCTCTTCATTGCCCGATGCCCTTTGCAGAACCTTCTGTTACACAGACTCAACGTGCTACACACACTCATTTAGAGTCACCGAGTGCCATTTCTGTGTCCTTCACTGGAGTGTTGCACATTGCAGAAACAGATGAGCGGAAGATGAGTCGCATACGCAGTGTGGCACCAAACGGTGAGATCACTCACTTGGCAGGGGCACCATCTGATTGTGACTGCAAAACTGACCCCAATTGCGATTGCTACCTCAGTGGCAGTGGATTTGCTAAAGATGCCCATCTCAATGCACCTTCCTCGCTTGTGGCTGCCCCAGATGGAACTTTATACATCGCTGATCTCGGCAATATTCGCATCCGAGCCATTGAGACAAACAGACCCTTACTAAACGGTCTGGGTCTATATGAGGTGGCTTCCACAGCAGAACAGGAACTGTACATGTTTGACTCAAACGGAACACACCAACACACTGTTAATCTTGTGACTGGTGATTATAAATACAACTATAGCTACAGCAACGATGGAGATCTGACTGCTGTGACTGACTGTCATGGAAACACGCTCCGTATCAGAAGAGATGCTAATCGTTTGCCAGTCCGGATTGTATCACCTGATAACCAAGTGGTCTGGCTAAATCTTGGTTCTAATGGGGCACTAAAGAGCCTGGGAACACAGGGGCGAGATCACGTGATGCTTACTTACCATGGTAACAGTGGTCTACTGGCAACCAAAAGCACCTCTAATGGCTGGACCACCTTCTATGAGTAAGTTACTGGATCTGTCAATCTAAAGTATTTGATAATGTGCTTCAATTATGCTTTATTATGTTTGAAATTACTTCCATTAAACTACTTATTGACAGAAAGCAGTTGTGTTGAGAATGGTATGATGGTTGTGTTGGATAATGATTTATATGCAAGTAGTATACATTGGTAGTGGAATTAAGTCATTTTGATTCAATTAATTGTATGGTTTACTACAAGCATGGCCAAATTTCCACCAAATGCCTTAATTCTATTTAAATTCCACTTATAATACCACATGTACCTATGATCATGTAATGTATTTGGGCACACAGCCCAAATTTTTTAACAAAAATGGTTTGTTCACACTAATAATGCAACAAACATTGTTAATATAATGAAACAGGGTGTGACTTGTAAATGCTTGTAAGAAGTGCCAAGATCACATGCATTCAAATGCATTTTTCTTGTAGCTATGACAGCGAAGGAAAGTTGACCAACGTGACATTTCCCACCGGACTGGTGATCAGTCTTCTCAGTGATATTGGCGTCATCTCAACAGCAGAAATTGAAAACTCTGAGAGAGAAGAGCAAGCTAGCATTTCTACTAACAAGTCTGAAATTCAGATGGTTGTTACACTCCAAAAGGGTTTGTTTTGAATATTGCTCCCAAATTGCTATTCACCAGTCCACTTGTTTAGTTCTGTCTTGCATTTATGCTATAAATGATTAAGTACATTAAACCTTCTGTACATAAAACTCTGTAAAGTTCTGTTGTTTCACAGATCAATTAAGGACTACCTACGTTGTGGGCTTTGACAACTCGCTCTGGGTTTTGTATGCAAATGGACTCAACATGCATTTCCAAACCGAACCACACATTCTATACGGGGCTTCATCTCCCATGCTTGCACGGAGAAATGTCACACTGCCAGATGACGCTGGACAAAACTTGGTTGAGTGGCGTTTCAGAAAAGAACAAACACGCTCCAAAATCACAGTATTTGGACGTAAACTACGAGTGAGTCACAAGTCTTTATAAATCTTTCAGTATGTATCTGTGTCATTCATTGTTTTTATTTTATCAGCAAACAAATCAGTCTACTCTATATTAGTAAATCAGCAGACCACATAATAGCATAAGTGAAACCATTTTCAGAATTCACTTTGGAAACCAGGGGTCTTATTTCCTATAGGGAAATCCCTATCCGGCTTCAGATATTTCAGCGAAGTCAGGATATTATATTTTATCACAGGATTTTCTGATGTTTTTCTTCCTATATAACAATTAGGTGGGACTTTGTCTCTCTGTTAGGTGTCTCTATAAGCAAGGGTTTGTGCATCACGCATCAAGTTAAAAGTTTGGGAGATGTTATTCGATTTGATTTGCACCAGTTAAAGTTTAGAATGTCTGATAATAAACGTTTGAAAATTGATTTAAAACTCATGTGATTTACCTAGTTTTTTTCCCTTTTTTCTGTTTCTTTTCCTTTCTTACAAGAATGAATTTTAATGAAAAGTTATCTTATATCGTATCTTTAGATTTTAACTGTGCGATTAAATACAGCACAGCATTTCCATAAACTTTAATCACTGAGGAAGGATGGCATTATGGATGTGGCATCTTGCAGGCTGATGTTACGGATGTGACATGTCTGTAACAAGGAAATAAGATTCCATTCCTGTCAGACACCACTGTCAGTCAGCCTTACTGGTGACAGCCATGCTGATCTCTCTGTTAAATCAGTGCACTTTGTTTGCATGAATCATTCTGCCCTGTGTGAGTGCCTCTCATATCTGCTGGATAAATGATATCGTTTGTTCAAAAATGTATTGGAGTGGTTAAATGTAGCCCTAAGCAGACAATTTAAAAGCATTTTTTCCTGAACACATAGCTTTAATTATCCATGGTAAACCTGACATTTGCATTGAAAACCTTTTAAGCTTTGAAAGCTTTTGGCTAGTAGCTTCAATTATTTTCTGATTTCTGTGTATCTTGATTATACCCATGTAATAATAATTATGATAATTAACAGTCTTGTGCAAATTTTATGTTAGTCTTAGTGCCAAGTTAGGCTTTGTATATTCAGTTTGAGTATCAGTATTAAGTAAATACTAGGCATCATCAGACATCTTGAGGTTAGCTAAAAAAGGGTAATGACACATCAATATAATTCTGAAAGCTATTTCTATTATATATATTATATTTTCATTAAAACTGTTTAAGAAAGGAGTTACTAACTTTTTCTTTTTACTTTTTTAGGTCAATGGGCGGAACATCTTGTCCGTTGATTATGACCGCTCGCTGAGGACTGAGAGAGTCTATGATGATCACCGCAAATTCCTGCTGAAAATTGGTTATGATTTAACAGGGCAACCTGCCCTGTGGATGCCCAGCAGCAAATTGCTGCCAGTAAATGTTACCCGCAAAAGCAATGGGCAATTGAGTGCCATCCAGTGGGGAACAGTGTCAGAGCGACTAGAACATGATGAGCAAGGACGCATTCGTTCTCGAGTGTTTCCGGATGGAAAAACATGGAGCCACACTTACTTGGAGAAGGTAATGGCCAGCTTGTTTTTTTTTTACTTTGAAACATTTCTGTGATGTTTCCATTCCTTTTCAATCAGCTATTAATTTGCTTTTTGCTTATTCCAGAGTATGGTGCTTATCCTGGCCAGTCAACGGCAGTTCACATTTGAATATGACTCTGATGGTAGACTTTCAGCCATCTCTATGCCCAGTGTTGCTCGTTACACCATGGAAACAATCCGGTCTATGACATATTACCGAAATCTTTATCACCCACCAGAAAGCAACTCATCTGTGGCTATGGATTACAGTGAAGATGGACAGCTGCTTAGATTGGTTTTAACCGGAACTGGGCGACGTGTGATTTATCGCTATCGCTGGAATAATAAATTAGCTGAAGTTGTGTATGATAGCACTCGTGTGACTTTCACATATGATGAAACAGTTGGCGTGTTAAAGACGGTAAATATGCAAAGTGAAGGATTCATCTGCACCATTAGATACAGGCAACTGGGTCCCCTAGTGGACAGGCAGATCTATCGCTTTAGTGAAGATGGAATGATCAGTGCGAGATTCGACTATGCTTATGATAGGAATCTTCGTGTGAGCAGCATTCAGGGTGTCATCAACGAGACCCCACTGCCTATTGACCTCTATCAGTATGATGACATTTCAGGTAAAGTGGAACAGTTTGGAAAATTCGGTGTTCTCTACTATGACATCAATCAGATCATTTCCACCTCTGTTATGACTTACACCAAGCATTTTGATGGACATGGACGAATCCGAGAGATTCAATATGAGCTTTTCCGGACTTTGCTTTACTGGATTGCAATTCAGTATGATGAAATGGGCCGGGTCACATCAAGAGAGATAAAAATCGGCCCTTTCTCTAATGCAACCAAGTACACCTATGAATATGATGTGGATGGCCAACTCCAGACTGTGTATTTAAATAAAAAGCCAACTTGGCGCTATAGTTATGATCTCAATGGGAATATTCACCTCCTTAGCCCAGCTAGCAACACCCGGATACTTCCGTTACGCTACGACCTACGAGATCGCATAACTCGACTTGGAGATCTGCAATACGAGCTGGATGAGGACGGATTTCTGCGCCAGAGAGGAGAGGAAGTCTACCATTACAATGCTCATGGCAACCTGGAGCACATCTATAGCAAAACCAGTGGCTGGAACGTCCAGCATCGCTATGATGGTTTAGGAAGAAGAATTTCTACCAAATCCAGTTTGGGGCAGCACTTGCAGTTTTTCTATGCAGATTTAAGCTATACAAGCCGCATAACACATGTCTACAACCACTCAAGTGCAGAGATTACCACTATGTATTATGACCTACAAGGGCACTTGTTCGCTATGGAAATTACGAGTGGAAAAGAGTTTTACATAGCGTGTGATAACACAGGCACACCGCTAGCTGTCTTTGGAAGTGATGGAGCACTTTTGAAGCAGATTCATTACACAGCCTATGGAGAGGTTTATTCAGATTCCAATCCTGAACTCCAGCTAGTGCTGGGTTTTCATGGAGGCCTTTACGAACCATTGACTAAGCTAATTCATTTTGGGACACGGGATTATGATATAATCTCAGGGCGGTGGACCACTCCTGATTTTAGGATATGGGAAACGATTGGAAAAAATCCAGCACCATTTAACCTCTACACATTTCGCAACAACGATCCTATCAGCAAAGTCCAGGATGTGAAAGAGTTCATAACAGGTATGGCCTTATGTTTGGTTTGGAACTGTGGGTCTGTGGGAGGGACTATGGTGGCCTAGTAGTTAAGGTACTGGACTATGGACCAGAAGGTCCAGGGTTCAAATCCCACCTCTGCCACATTTTGTTCTCTTAACCCACAATTGCTTGGATTATAAGACTGTATTAATTGTAAGTCACTCTAAATGACATAAATGTAAATGTTTGCCTTCTGTTCATGGAAATGTCATTTATAACCACTCGCTGGTTACATGATTAAGATATTTAGGTGAGAGACAATCACTAATTACTTCACTTCTAAACTCATTTTCCATTTCATCTTTTAGATTTATAGAATTTATAGATGCACTTTGTAGTACTACAATTAGTTAGTCTTTGTTTGGCCCCTGTTTGTTTATTCCAAAATGATCGAGACCAGCATAGATCAAGTACTATTTAGGTGCAGCGACAGTGGTGCTGGTGTGTTGTGCTGGTATGAGTGGATCAGACACAGCAGTGCTGCTGGAGTTTTTTAAAGACCTATTCCAGCAACCAAAAATATCCAGCCGCCAGCAATCCATAGGGAAAGCCCTGTGAGCACTGATGAAGGATTAGAGACGACTAACACAAACTGTGCAGCAGCAGATGAGCTCTGAATTTATATCTACAAGGTGGAGCAACATTCTAGATGTGTCTAATATAATGCACAGTAAGTGAACACTGTTTAAAAACTCTAGCAGCACTGATGTTTCTGATCCAACCATGCCAGCAAAACAGACACTATCACACCAATGTCACACCATTGTTACTGCAGCGTTGAGAATGATCCAGAACTCAGACAGTATCTAATCTGTGGTTGGGACTAACAATGTCTTTAGAGAAGCAGATGGACTACAGTCTGTAATTGTAGAACTATAAAGTGATTCAATATGTTAGGGGAAACTGATTGGTGAGTGTATAATATTCACTATTTCATGGTGATGTATGGTGTAATTTCTTGCAGATGTAAACACTTGGTTGGTCACTTTTGGATTTCATCTTCACAACAGCATTCCTGGTTATCCAGTTCCCAATTCAGGAACGACTCAATGCTCGTATGAACTCACTAAAAGTCAGATCTGGGATGATCATCCAGTATGTACACTGACAGGCTTCATTTCATTTCATTTATATACATGCTTGATTCAGCTATAATATATATTTCAATTTTCCCATTTACAGGCCAGTTTTGGAGTCCAGCAGCAAGCGCTCCGGCAGGCTAAAGCATTTTTGGCATTTGAACGTATGCCGCAGGAGCAAGTATCTGAAAAACCGTGGCTTTGGTTTTCTTCCAGTGAGTCTCTAATAGGACCCGGTGTCATGATTGCACTGTACAAAGGCACAGTGTTAACTCGGGCACTCAGCATTGCTAATGAGGATTGTGTCAAAGTGGCCAACATCCTCAATGGTGCGCTCTATCTGAAAGATCTGCATTTCACTTTGGATGGACATGACATTCATTACTTTGTCAAAACAGGTGCACCAGAAGCAGATCTTGCTGCACTAAGGCTCGTGACGGGTCGCAAGCAACTGGAGAATGGAGTTAATGTGAGCGTTTCTCAATCCACAGCCGTGATGGGTGGACGCACGCGTCGATTCGCTGACGTTGAGCTGCAGCGTGGTGCTCTGATCTTTCACATACGTTATGGTGCCTCCCTGGATGAAGAGCGGGTACGCGTGCTGGAGCTGGCACGCCAGAGAGCCCTGGCTGGCGCGTGGACTCGGGAGGTACAGCGCATGCGTGATGGAGAGGTAGGAACACGTCTGTGGACAGAGGGAGAGAAGAGGCAGATGCTGAACGGAGGACGCGTACAAGGATATGACGGATATTACATTCTCTCAGTGGAACAATATCCCGAATTAGCTGATAGTGTGAACAACATTCAGTTCCTCAGACAAAATGAGATAGGAAAGAGGTAGCAGATTTCTATCTTTCATAAATAGAGAGGGATTCATTATGTATACTTATACAGTCAGGTTCCAACAGCAAGTGCACTAGTATAAACTGTTTTATTTAGTCGATCACCACTACTGAATATTGTGTTCACACACCACTAGTTCTATTTATTTTATATATATATATTTATTTATTTATTTTTGAGACTGTTGTGATCACACACAGTACTGGGCAAAAGTTTTAGGACACCAATAGATTAGATCTTCTATCGTATTAGCAATGGTATTATGAACGCATATGAATATTTTAAATGTCTGTATAACAGTGCAGTTCTAAAATGCAGGGCAGTTGCATGAAGTATTAAAAAAATAGCTTTTATAGGCTATTATAGGCAAGTATTTTGTGTGACGACCCCATACACTTGAGAAACATCTGGCAGCTTCATCAGGCCGCCAAGTTGATCCGTCTACAGTCCAAAAAATGTGGATGAGCAATAGTCGTTTTGGAAGGGTAGCAGCAAAAAAAGGTTTTTTGAGGGGAACAGAGAAGAAGATTGAAGATCAGTGGAAATGGAGTATCAAGAGCAAGGTAGAACATATTGAGTGCAATCATTGACAGTCTTAAATATTTTCATTATAGCATTGCTAATCTAACAGTGGCCTAAAACTTTTGTGTGGTACAGCATATTCAATTCAAATGTTAAAACTGGTAAATGTCTTGCAAGAGGTGGAGTTTGGATGGTTGGGAGCACCCAGCTGTCCTAAGTAGCCAATCAGCGTGAAATTGTGAAGCACTTGGTTAGTTGAATAGGGTTGGAAGTACATAGAGGTCATTATCCAAAACATAAACTTCTGAAATCACTGCCAAATGTTAATGGGTGGGCATGGAACAATGTCTCCATACTGTTATAATTAGATGGCTGAAGTGTGTGCTTGACACGTGCTGCATCATATAGCCTGTCTAATTAGAATACCTCATATAATTATGTTTACCTCCATTTTGCCTCCGCTTATAAATTTTTTCACTCACGTTCCATAACCTTAGTCCAGTTCAGTGGTACAGGTAGCCAAGGCCTATCTGGTAACACAGGTAACACGAGTCGATCGCTGGGCACACGCACATGCATACATGCTCACTCACTCTGTGACACCTTAATTGACATAATGCATGTCTTTGGAATGTGGGACGCTACATGAGTACCTAGAGAAAACCCACACAGACGTGGGAGAACATACAAACTCCACAAAGGCAGAGGCCTGAGTTTGGGGTTCTGGATCTATGAGGCAACAGCACTACACACGGTGCCACCATGTTTGCTGCAAACTCTATGCATCAATGTCTGTTCGCTTTAACGTCCAAAGTCTTAAAGATTGTAATATGAACAAAAACTGTCTTACCTATTTATAGTAAAATGCACAGTGAGTGAGCACAGTTTTTTCAAAACTCCACCAAAACTGCTGTGTATGATCTATTAATAACAGAGCAACACATACTAACACACCACCACCACATCAGTGTAGTGCAGTGCAGTGCTGAGAATGATCCACCACCCAAATAGTTCATTATCTGTGCTGGTCTGTGGGGGTCCTCACCTTAAGAGAGCAGAGAAAAGGTGGATGAAGAAAGCATGTAGCGAAATAGATGGATTATACTTGTACTTGTAGAACTACAAAGTGTTCCTATATGATAAGTGAAACTGCTAAAATGGACAATGAGTGTAGAAATATTGGGTGTAGAAACAAGAAGGTGGTCATAATGTTATGTCTGATATACATGATATAATACAGTAAAGTAGTACGAGCAAACACCTGCTGGCAGAAAAGAGAAAGGTGAGTCGCAATCTTGACGTTAAATCACAACCTTCCGCTCATTTTCATTTAGGTTAAGTGTTAAAAATTTCATAAAAGATGCAACGATCATCTTTATAGTACATTACAGTAATGTATTAAATGTATGTGTTTTAATTCATGTTTTTGCTTAAAATAAAACACTGTGTGCAAAGTCTCTAAACCACTATGTGACTATGGTAATGTCCGGTCAACGTCCATTTCAGTCAACATCCTGTTTCACAGAATGTAATGCGAGTGTTAAACAGTGCCTTTCTGTTTTATTCCCTATGCAAGTTTATTCTCTTTGGACATTTTAACTTTTTCTCTTTCTTTTAGTTTCGCCCCTTTGAGTCATCATAATCAGAAGCTGGGTGGAAAAGTGGACTGTCCAGTAAATGCTGAAATGTATTCTTCTGTGGAGAATGTACCTATCCACATTTCATTTACTGCAAGTGAAGCTTGCTTATCCTGGATGTGTCAAAAAGACTTCAGCCAAGTAGTGATTCCACCAGTAGTGATTTGCCACTTATGCCACTAAAATAAATTTTATTATTCAATAGGAAAATTCAACTACTATGAATAGGTATTAATGCCAGCTTTCTGATCAAATCCTCATATATGATACCGTCCTAGATCACTCTTCATTCTGGAAGGCAAACAGACATGCATATAGAGCCAAAGATAGAACATATTGCTAGAAATGGTGAAGAAGTACAAAATATAAAATGCAGTGAATCTAGTGATCACAGTGCAGTGTGTTACTCAAACAGTTCTAACCATGGCAGCCTAACTAATATTCCAGATGTGGCCATCCTGAGACAGTGTCGCACCTCTTGACTGTCAAAGTCATTATAATTATCGTTACGTATATTGCACAATGAAATGAGGTGGTGAGCTGTTTAAATGCATCCCAACACTTTTACACAATGGAAAAACTAAAACAAGGTTAGATGAGTATATTAGACGAGATTCAGACTCGAGATGCACCAATTGACAGCCTGAGACCAGAATCGGCAAGTTTTCAGTGTTTTTCGCCGTGATCAGCTGATCAGTTTTGTATAAGCAATTCTTTGCCAGTCACATTTAGCCTACACTTGTGCACTTGTGAATTCAACAGCAACGCAAACACAGTCACATGCATTAAGAGCACGGCGCTTTCACTGAAGAACTAAGTTTCAGAATTCAGTTTGTGTGTGTTAAACAGTTAATGCTCAGTCCTGTTTGTTTCCCGATTGCCACGTTTAGTGTGTGGCTCGATAGTCTATTTTTGTGTTCTTGTGCATCTGTGTGTTTTTACTGGTGTTGTACCATTAATACTCAGGACTTAGCATAAGAGTGTGTTTTTAGGGCATTCAGGGTCTTAAAGTAGTAATGTATGACTTATCAGTTTGAGCAAGTTTGCAGTGATTGATATTTTGTGACCAACACCAGTGAGGGAATAAGCTGCTTCTCATTTCAGGGTTGACTGATTGTATCATGGAGGCATGACTAGGCTGTCCAATTTCGAAGGCTCCTTCATATGCGTCCGAGAAATTCACCCTTCTTTTCTATGCAGCCTTCAAAAGACACGCATTTGTAGACCTCATGGACCATATACTTTGAAGGATACAGCTCCTGAAATGGGATGCATATAATAGAGCCAAGCCAACAGCACTTGCTATCTTTTTTAGTAACTGTATCTGTATGCTCTCATTTATAATCCTTGGACAGAAAGAAAATCAGACTCGGCTGCTCTTATATTTAAAAAAAATCGAATTGGCCAAGAAAATTTGAACCCATGCACCTCTAGTTCAGACTGTAGGGTTAGAAGATGGTTTAGCAGTAAAATGAAGTGGTGCAGTTGCATAGAGTGAAATATTATTTACATAATTTTCATTAATATGGCACAATATTGTCATGTGCAAATCTTGGAGCTGATGAGGTGTTACATTACAGTTACAGTGTTTATCTGACAGTCGTATATGTGTGTATGAATATGTTTGCCAGTCTGTGTGGTAGCGCAGCTTCCTGGAATGTTTGCCAGATGGCAGAGGGTCAAAAAGTCTAAGGCTGAGTAAGTGTTACAATCCGCTGTGCCATTTGCAGAACTTTCCTCACTCCAGTGCTTTTCATCTGCTACTTAGCCTTGCGATCAGTAACTACGCAGTCACTTTGCCAAACTGTGATGCTGCAAGTCTGAATGCTTTCTGCTGTAGTTCTTCAAGATCATGAGTGCATTGTGAAGAGTTCTAATTTAGGACAGGCTCTACAGGGATTTTTTTTTCACAAGAGTGGAGTTATGCGCAGTCCATGTGAGTTCTATTCTGAGGTGTGAACACCATCATTATCATGTGTGATCAGACCAACCACAGTTGTATCATCAGCAAATTTGATGATTGAGGTAACTGCATAACAGGAGAGTACTAGGTGTATATAGTATATTACAGAAACCTAAGCACACAACCATGGGAGCACCGATGCCTAATACAATTGTGGAAGATTTCTGCTCTCTATATTGCGCTTGTTAACGCCTGGTGGTGAGGAAATCTTTGATCCAGTTGCAGTATTGTCATAGAAGTTTGCTCAACTGTTTTGTGGGGATTCTTGTATTAAAGCAGTACTGAAGTTCATGAACATAACACATTATATTTTTCTCTGTGTGAACAGAATTAGTGGAGATCATTAATAGGGAATCCTATGGAGATCAATTAGCATGTTATATAAAGTTAAAAGAGTCCAAACTGGCCGGTATATACACTGCTCACAAAAATTCCTAATTTTTGGAGCGGTATAGTTTTGATTTGTTGAAGGACTGTTTGCTGAAATCACTTAATTATGGTAGAATTTAGTGCTTCTGGCAGATAGTCATTTAGGCCCGTCAGTGCTGCTTCTTTAGTTTGTGTTCTTAAAACACCTGTGCCTCTTTATGCTGATTTACAACATTTTGGCAGAAAAAAAGGGAATTCAAATGTGTTTCCATCTACTACTAAGAAACTTACAAGGGAATACGTAGAGACAAAAAAACGATGTAATTTAAGTCACAGTCTTTGCTTTTAGCAGAATAAACTTTATAGCCATTCACTGTTTTTATTGCTCTGTTCTGTGGTATTGGTCTTCCCAAGGTTTGTCTTTGCCCCCAAAAGGTTTCTTCCTTGTAGCATTTAAGGAGTTTTCCCTTCCACTGTCGCCACCTTAGGCCTGCTCAATTTGGATCTTTGCCTTGGATAATAGAAGATGACAGAAAATTCAAAGCAGCTTTGGGACAATGCTCCATTGTTAAAAACCTCCATAGAGATAAATCTGACTTTGACTTGACAGACTGACTTGTCTTTGCAGTTCAGAGACGCAGAGCAAGATGAGCAGAGGCCCACATGAGGGCTGTGTATGTTGGTTCACCTGACAGTGCACATGATGCAGATGACTTCAACATATTTTATTATCTGCTTAATCCAGTATATTATAGTTTTAACAGTCAGTTAGGTAAATAATAAGACTATTAAATATTACTCAAATATAGTAATAATGATATTTTCTTTTTTGTTTGGTCTAATCAGGTGGAACACGATCATGTGACTTACAGTTCATGTCATATACATGTTTATTCGAAAAACCCCTTTCCATCATGTTTTTTTCACATTTGCATAGATATTCTTTGAACTTTTCTACCTCTTAATAGCGTAAAACGGTTTGGGTTGGCCTATTTGTGTCTTTGTTTTTTAAGGTGCATTTTCTTAATTCACAAAAACATGGTAGATGGATAATCTGCAACTAATGTACTGAATGTGCCAGTCAAACCCTCTGTTAAACACAGGATCTTAAAGCCCAATTGATATGCTGTCAGGGCAATACTAATTATTAACCTTAGCCTCTGACATAGACAGAAATAATGTCATGCTCATTACAGATAAAGTTATATTTTCATATACTGTATATAAAGTCTACTGGGCATAAAATATGGTAGGATCTCCTAGCAGGGAGGTCTCTGTTGGTATTGATCATTCATACCAGTCTTATGGTTTAAAATAGTTTGTGCTGTATTCTATAGATCTTTTGGATTTTTACTGTTGCTAAGGAAGCACTGCTGATACATTAACTTGGCTTTCCATATGCCCACTCTCAATCTGCTTATGGCAGTGTTGTGTCTTTTTAAACGGGCAACATAGCATATATTCAAAACCTATACTGAAGAGCCATACTAAAAGTACCAAGGGGTGACCGATTGCCCAAAGTGGGGTCAAGAGAAGGCTGAAGAAGGCTCTGGTTGTATTGTGATTACAGCACTTAACTAATGACCAGACGATTCTAGAATGCCAGACTGCCAAGCTGCCACTGTTAGGCTGCTGAACAAGGCCCTAAAACCACAATGTTTGAGAAGTTGGAAGATTGTATCAGTTGTAAGTCACTCTAGATTTTGGCACCTGCAATGTCATAAATGTAGATGAGATTATAGAAATATACATTTCAGCCAAACATTTCAGCCATAAGTCTTCTCTATATTCTTGCTTAAAGATGAGAGCTGAGAGGTCTGAACACCAAATAGAAGGCTATTCAAAATGTCCTTAAATGCCCAGGACTGGGCTTGCAACATTAAGGTTGGGTTGATTTGGTAATGAGTGACTATGAATTCTAACAATTCCTATGAATTGTGGGACAGTCTCCATACCTCCCTGTGACTCTGACCAGAATATGAGTCAAAAGCTTCACTTTCACTGCTGACTGACCGGAGGGGTTGATAAGAAGTTCTTGTGGCTGTGACAAGCATTTTGTTTCATTATTATTATTATTCAATACATTATTTGATATATTCCATTATATATTTTTAGAACATTAGCAACATTGTATTATACAGTAAGATTTTGTTAATACTGTAGGTTAAAATAAATGTTTTAAGCATGTTTAGGGTAGGGTACACCATGATAACTTTCAATGAATTTGTAAGAATGCATCCCCATCTTAAAATGGGGATCACCCATTTAATAAAACACTTTTCATTATTACGCACCATGTTATCTAAAACACTAACTAAAGTTTGGGCAAACATGTAGTATGCTCTTCATTTTAATCTCATATGTCATTTTATGGTATTTGCATTGAGATTTCACTAGAGAAGTTAGATTTCCAAATGTTCATTACAAATGCAGCAAATTATATGTTGTTGAAGTCAATATATAATCTGAAAGACCACTTACAGCCAGGGGCATAATTAAACAGGCTATACAGAAGAATTGTGACAATTTCCAAGATTTATGGAAAAAAGCACCTAGCAGAAAAGATTATTTTAAACAGTGCCTCAGGATACCCAACGTCCTATTTGGAATGGATTAGTGTATCAGGGGGACATCTGTGATTGAATTTTCACATCTCCAGCATCTAGGCAGCAATAAAATACCTGCAGGATGAAATGGTTTCTAGGGGGCTATATTCTTTACGAACCCAGATGTTTGTGACACACATTACTGAATTTGTGTTTTATTTTTGATATTTTATAATGAAAAGTATGTCTAGTGCACTGTGTATTTAACTGACTGGTGCTATATGGCTTACTTTCACCAGGTATGTGCAGTTAAACCTCCGCATTACATTCTTTGAAACATGACACGTGGATGCTAAACATACATTACCATGATGACCTAGTAGATTACATAGTTGGTGCATAGTGTGCATAAAGGAAACTCTTAGTACAGTACTGTACTATAAAATAATTTCTCATCATATCTTGTATAAAATTTCTAAAACATGAACATTATCTACCATGTTATCTGTTTTTTCAAAGCTTTGATTCTCTTTTTTCTCAGAAGTTCAGAAGTTGTCACAAAGGTTCACTCATCATTCAAAGGTGAATAATGTACAGTACTGTGCAAAGGTCTTAGGCCACATTAGATATATAACTGTTCAAGCAATGGTGAGATACAACCACCTTTGATGTTGTCGGCTTGTCTTGTCGGTTTCTCTGAATTTGGCTATAATTGATGCTACAGTGCTGCTATCAGTTGTTGAAGTCAGCTGTGATTCGCCGACATCAGTATCTTCAGTTAACTGTGAAGAACTCCAGAAGTCTTGAAATCTATGTGTTGTTAACTTTTGAACCAAAAAAGAGAGAAAACTCTGGTCTTCTTCAAAATGCTGCATGACTGCAAGTTTTGCCCACTGGAAAACCCTAACCTTCATCCAAAACACCAGCTTTCAAGATGGCGGCCATGTTCTGGACACCGTACTTGCTGTGGTATTCAGATATGTCATTTTCCCTTTGTTTCTGACTCACCCTGTATGCATATTAGGGGATATTTTGAAATGAAAATGAAGGGGATCCTACAAGAACTGCTAGACAATATGGTCTTGTACATGCCATATCACTGTCAGTGTGTTTTGGCAGTTTTGGGTGACCATACACCCTACTGAACAGTCAATGTGTGGCACTTTCGTCCAGTTTGACATGCTTCTGTTCACCCCATGAATATATCACATGCTGCTCAATGACGATAATTGAGTTTGCGTCTCATTTACATAATCAAACAACGAGTTTAGTAAAATAAAACCAAATACTTATTTTTAGTAGTTATGTTTTCTAATTTTCTTTTCCCAGTCTCTTTATTACAACACAACCTGGAAATACAGGATATTTGTATGTAATATGAAAAAGGTTCACAAAAGACAGCTACTACAGGCTCTGTAGTTACTGTAGTTGGAAGCATGTAGTGTGACCTCTTGACTTGAGCAATGGTGGATTAAAACTTTTGCACAGTAGTGTATGTAAGACATTTTTACTTACTATATACTTATATACTTATGTCCCCTGCTGTTAAAGTGCACAGATGTTTATCGGGTGGATGTTAAGCAGTGTATGTTAAGCAAAAATGCAAGGCAATTGCCTGTAAAATGATAGCGATGTTTATCTAGATGGTATCAAATCATTACTGAAACAGAGAACAGTCCTGGCCTCTGCCTGTAATCTGCATGTTCTCCCTATGTCTGTGTTTCCCAGAAATTTAGAACAACAGTCAAAGTACCTGTGAACAAATGTTTATTTGATTTAGATTTTACTGGTCTCTGATATTAATAGTATTTTCAGTAACTGACATTTCATGTAATCATTTGTGAAGGTGTACATGCTTTACAGATTCTTTTTACACATCTAAGCCTTTGTGGACTGATACTTGACAGAATTCTGAATTGTAATAATGGATGAAGACAGTTGTTGCTAGTGCACTGAAACCTTTGGAATGGACTATATAAATATAAGTAAAAGGACTTAACGCTGTGCGTTGTGAAATATTACTGTGTTAAACCCTATTTAAAGCCTCATGCAGGCCAAAACTGTGGAGCACAATGAAGAACTGTGAATCAAGGAATGACGTTTCTAAAAATGTGAATACATTAATTTGACTATTTATTAAATATTCATTTCACCATGTACCCTTAAAATATCTGCTGAAAGAGATGATAATTTAAATATTAGAAAATGTTTACATATGCATAGCTCTGCACCAGTGCAAAACGCTGGGGTGAATGAAGTTTATTTAGTTCATTTGAATCCAGTTCTACTGTATTTTAATGTCTGTTGTGTTGGCTTTTCAGAGGCCAATCCCTATTCTAATGAGTTGTTTTCTTTTCTTTTATTTATATATGTTTTTATCAGGCAAATCACATTTGATAGACTGACCAGTGCTATTATTCTACAAAGCTGATTGTACATCAAAAAAAATTATATATAGAGTGTAATTAAGGGTAAGGAAACAATACACAACAATAAAATGTGTACATTAAAATGAGTGTGTGCCTGCTTTTTTACTTTAAAGTTTACAGCAACTATTGGTTTTGGTCAGTTCCTTGATGATGAAATTTGTTGTTTATACATTATGTGGCCAAAAGTATGTATTTGAATTAGTCTATAACTTATTTCAGCCACACACTGCAAACAGATTAATAGCATTAAACATGCAAGTTCGGGGTAACCATAGACAAACTGGCAGTAGAACTATGTGTAGAATTGGCAAGAAGAGTCACTGATCTGAGTCAATGCCATAGACTCAAGCCTCTATCCCTGAGTGTAACTCAGTAAGGAGGAATCATCCTCACAATCATCCTCAACTAGACTCCAAGTCCACTGGGTGTTGGGCTATTTTGATCCTTTCCTGCCTTTATCCTGCACAAGGCCCTTCTCTCAGGCAGAGACGGGATACCCCATGAGAATTAGAAATCTAATTTAAAGTTCTCTTAGAAGTCTGTATGGATGAATTTAATGTAATGTTTGGGTGCCCCTCGTGCTTCAAAGTCTCTGACCCATCAAGGCATGGACTCCTCAAGACATCTAAAGGTGTCCTGTGATCAAACATCAGCAGACAATCATTTAACACTAGAAGTCCAATAAACTGTCAGGTGAGTCCTCCATGAATCTGACTTGTTTATTCAGCACAGCCATCATCCAGCGTGATTGAGATCTGGCATTTGTGTAATGTAGCTAGGTGCAGTACCATGCAAACATAAAACGGGAGTGCCATTCAGAGAATGCCATAGTCAAATAGGTGTATACTTTGTCTGCAATAATGGTTAAGTAGGTGGTACGTGTCAAAATAACATATACATTCATTCCAGGTCCCAGTGTTTTCCAGCAGAATATTGCCCACAACACAATGCTGCCAATATTATTCACTGTCAATATACCATTATTGTTATGGTTTATCTGTGTATTAATGCAGGTAATGCTCTTGCTGCACAGATCCAGAATTCTGGGGGAACTTCCAAATTCTCCATGTGTTATTGTGAGTTTACTCGCACATGCCAGTAGGTAAATTGAAACCCATTTGCGAATGTGTAGGCAAGTGGTGATGGACTGTGATGGACTGGCATTCAGTCCAGGGTGAATTTTTGCAATGTGTTTCAGACCCACCAAGACCTTACAGAGGATGAAGTGGTAAGAAATACTAAATGAATGATAAACAGTTACTTTTGCCCTGCAGTGTACTGACACCCAGTCCAGGGTGTATGACCACCCTGCTCACAGTACATATTATTTTTGCATTTGCAGTGTTTAGCAGATGCATTCCTTAAGAGCTATGTATTCTTCTTAGTAGATATTAACTAATGATAATACAAATACTCATTAACCAAAGAACACAAAAATACTGCTAGAATGTATGATGAATACATATACAGTTTCAGTCTTCACTGGTAATTGATTGAAGATGCGAGTCTTTAGTCACCATTCGAGGCAGGGAGAGACTCAGCTATTTAGACAGTAGAAATTCATTTCACCACTTGGATATTGATGTCACGATCCCAGAATAGGTCCAGGAGTAAGCAAAAATGAATGAGTGAATGAATACTGGGACCAACAACAGATTAACACCACACCACAGGTAAAGTATTTTTCTAGTTTTATGGGAATATAAAAGGACTGTGGTAGCCTAGCAGTTCATAACCCACAGTTGCTTAGATTACAGCTGTATTGGGAAAGATTGAATGAAATAATCCAAACAAAACAAAACTTTCTTTGTACAGTCCCATAATGTAATAAATGGTTTCATACTATGCTTTTATTAATTTAATTTAATTGCTTTAAATAAAAGACTATGTGTAAACGTTCTAAAACACTGTGATGATGGTAATGCCCGGTCAACATCCTATTTCACAGAATATAACATGGACATTAGACTCATATTTGTATGTGCAAACTGTGAACAACTTAACACGCTCTCTATAAAGGACATACAGTGGGGTGCGAAAGTTTGGGCAGGCTTGTTAATTTTCCTGATTTACCTTTATACATCATTGACTGTTTGGATTAAAAAAAACAGTTAAATATATCATATAGGGGACATACACACTGATATATGAGAAGTGAAATGAAGTTTACATGATTTGCAGAAAGTGTGCAATAATTGTCTAAACAAAATTAGGCAGGTGCATAAATTTGGGCACCAAAAAAAAAACCTTAACTCAATATTTAGTAGATCCTCGTTTTGCAGAAATAACAGCCTCTACATGCTTCCTATAGCTTCTAATGAGAGCCTAGATTGTGGCTGAAGGTATTTTAGACCATTCTTCTTTACAAAACATCTATAGTTCATTCAGGTTTGATGGTTTTTCAGCATGGACAGCTCTCTTTAAGTGGCACCACAGAGTTTCAATAATATTCAGGTCTGGGGACTGAGATGGCCATTCCAGAATGTTGTACTTGTTCCTCTGCATGAATGCCTTA
>JAUZST010005690.1:0-15370 GCA_034779995.1 Parotocinclus haroldoi | reverse complement strand
TATATTTGTTTATTATGAGGCAATTAAGGGGTAATAATGAGGTATAAAACTGAATAAAGATGTGGTTTAAAACAGGTGATTATTATCATGATTTGGTACAAAAGCAGAATCTATGAGGAATAAAGATGATCAGAGAACCTCCAGTTTATTACTAAATGTGTGAGAAAATGATTGAAAGGTTAATAAACAATGTTCCTCCAAGAAGAATTGAAAGGGGTTTTGATAATATCATTAAACGATTCAGAATCTGGAGGAATTTCAGTCTTACAAAGAAGAGGGGTGATCTCTCTTTGCTCCCTCAGCTGACACTGCATCAGGAACCGTCATTCATCAGTATCTGAAAGGGATTACTCTATCACACATTTATCAAGCTCTATAATACAGAAATACAGTCATAAATACCACTTACAACTTTACTGTACAAACAAGAAACCTCATGTTAACCATGTCCTGAAGCTCCGCCCACTTCTCTGGGTTCAGAAGCATCTAGGACGGACCATCACCATGGAAACAAGGATTGTACTCAGACCAATCAATATTACAGAGCCAGACCAGAACAACACAAGAAAAGGAACCATCCAGACTGTTATGAGGAACAAGTCCAAAAGCCAGGCTCCATCATGGTATGGGGTCTGGTCAGGGGCCCTGGTAAGGGTCATTTACACCTTTGTTATGATCACACAAAATATGTTGGGCTCATACTGTCCTATAGCATACCAATGAGGTTGGTTTTAATGGAACCAAGTCTTGACAAGGATGGTGACAAAAAGGAAAACCAGAGAACCAAACACAAGGTCAAACCATTAATCACTGCAGAAGTGCTGCAGTACCATTACCTACACAAGAGTTTAAATATCATGTCCTGTCCAAACAGCCAAGGAGATGAAAACCCAAGAAAGCCAGAGACAGGTCAAAACCCAGACTTAATAAAGGTATAATTTTGTGCTTCTTTTAAATGAAAATCTTTTTTAGTGAATTTCATCAGTGACAATACAAGCAGGCATAAATTGGCAAGATTAAGGCAATTAATTTTCCACGTCTGTTCATTTGTTTTGATATGCTGGTTTTGCTCGCGGGGCTGGCTGGCAGCACAGGGCACAAGGCAGAACTCGACCTTAGACGGTGACACTTTGGAGAAGTCGATAATTCTACGTGTCTTTGGAATGTATGAGGAAACCCAAATGATTTGGACACTTGGGGAGAACATACAAACTCCACACAGGTGGAGTTCATCCTGGGAATGAAACCAGAGATCAAAGACGTGTAAATTACTTTTACCAAGGGCCCTGACCTGACCCCATAGGGCCTGGTTTTTGGACTTGTTCCAAATACAGATATGTAATCCTGATTGGTTTGAGCAAAATCCATGGTGATGGGCCACCCTGGATGCCTCTGAGCCCAGAGAAGTGGGCGGAACTTCTGGAAATGGTTAACATAAGGTTTCTTTTTTGTACAGTAAAGTTTTAAGTGGTGTTTATGAATATAAATCTTGTTACATAATGCTTCTATCAGATAATGATGAATCACGGTTCTTGAAGCAGACCCATTTGAGGAAGTGGAGTGAGATCACCCCTCTGCAGTTTAAGCTCGTACCCTTACCCTTTATGGCCTAAAATTCTAAATCATTTAATGATATTATGCCCTGTAGAGGTAGAACTATCTAAATCTAAATTCCAATATTTTTTAACATTTCAATCATTTTCATATATATTCGGTGATAAACTGATTCCTCTGATCATCTTTATTCCTCAAAGACTCATAGATGCTGCTTTTGTACCAAATCCTGATTATAATCACTTGTTTGAAATCACATAATCAATCAATCAATCAATCAATCACCAACGTTTTGCAGAAACTGATGTTTATGTACAGATGAAATTAAATGAAAAAAAACCAAACAAACATAAAATATCTTAGGTTCATACTGTTTTCAATGAAATAAAAGTCGATTCTGTACTTATTTTTTTTTTGCCATTTTCCATGCCAGCCCGAATGATTTTGATTTGGGGTTGAAAAATGCGTAATATCATGCTAAGGTAGCTAGCAAACAAGAGGAGCTTCTAAACTTTAATTACTTCAGCAATTACGTTAGCCTTGTCGTATCTCCAGCACAAATCAATACCCTGGCTAATCCAAAGCGAGTAGGGAAACGTGTGAATAGATTGTTTGCAGTCCCGTATGAGCGCTCTGTAATAACCTCCATCAGGGCTTTGTATCTCCTGCTGCTCCGCTGTAGAAGTAAATTACTCCATACGATGAGGTTTGAAAGCAAGTCCAGCATGGAACCAAGGTGCTAAAAGGAGACTGCATTTAAAAAAATGTTTTGTGGGATGACGTCCTGCTTTAGCAGGACATAGCAGCTCGCCGCTAAACTAAATCTGACCCGTCCAAGCACGTGGTTCTAAACAGTTAAGTGAAGCTTATGCACTTTACTTTTTCTAGTCAGGAAATTTCTTAGCTGCACCTGTTGGACTGCTCATTAACTTAAATATCTGATCAGCCAATCACACGGCAGCAAATCATTTGAGCATGTACTCATGACCAAACAGCTGATTAATGAATTTGAGCATCAGTTAATGGGGAAGAAAGCTGATTTAAGTGACTTTGGACGTGGCATGGTTGCTGGTCTGAGTAGTTCAGAAACTGCTGATCTACTGAGATTTTCACACACAGCGCCACCTCTAGGATATACAGAGAACGGTCAGAAAAGGAGAAAATGAGGAGAGAAGAGGAGAATTCAGACTTGTGGGAGCTCATATAAAGTAAGTCAAATAAACACTCATTACAATCTAAGGTATCCAGGAGAACATCTATGAACACCAAACATGTCAAAGCATGAAGCAAATGGGCTACAGAAGCAGAAGATCGCAATAGAAAATGTAGAAAGATGAGGAATAGGAATAGAAGAGGTAAAATGTAGCCTGGTCTGCTGAGTCTTGAATATCTGCGGTGACATTCGGATGGTCGGGTCAGAGATTGGCCCAAATAACATGAAAGCATGGATCCATCCTGCCCTCCATCCAATAAATTCAAGCTGCTGGTTGTGGGGGTGTAATGGTGTTAGATTTTCTTGCCACATTTTAATGATACCAGCTGAGCATTCTTTAAACCGCACAGCCTACCCTAGTATTGTCGCTGGCCAAGTGCATCCTGTTATGGGATTTCGATGGCTACTTCCAGCAGTATAAGGCACAACCTCTCAAAGTTCAAATCATCTCAAACTGGTTTTTGGAACATGACAATCAATTCACTTTATTCAATAGGCTCCTTCATACCATCATGAGCAGCTCGGTTTTGATTCTCGAAATCAGGTACCAGCAATACTTATTCGTCCCCCATACTGCACCATATCCCTAAGACCAGCATGTTAATCTTTCTTGGTTTTCAGTACTTGCTCATTCAGAGCTAAATCCCCTGTTTCACACCGCGCGCTTTTCCAACACACAGATGCACTTCGGCCCGATCTGTGCGCGTTCATACGGCAATCTCAACCTCATAGCCGCGATAAAACTTACCTAACAGTACACACAAAGCCCACTAAATCATATAACATGACCGTATAATGGTACAAACTGGAAGAAGGATTGAACACATGGGCTCTCGCTGTTCCGCAGAAAGTGCCGATGACACCTGTAGATCCTGCGGAGAAGCAAACTGCTCGGTTCGTCTTTATTCCTCATTAGGGACCGGTTTCATCCATTCATTAATAAGTACCCATGAAAAATGAACATTGAACCTTAAATCAGTTCAGAACTACAGCACAAACCGGTGCGCATTTCTGTTAAATACAGGCGCTATAGTAATAACAAATATTCTTACCGTGCAGAAAGAGTGAGAAGCAGTCCGGACACCGCTACAGCTCGAGCGTGTGCGTGTGTGTGTGTGTGTATATGTGCGTGGAACAGCACACACACACACACACACACACACACACACACACGCACGCACGCACACACACACACACACACCCTGCCCTTTTGTTGTAAGTACCTCTTCTTATAATAAAGCAATCCCTAATCATATAATCTTTGTAAACTGTATATACATATATAAATATATAATTTATATCTTTAGAGATTCCAACTGACTTAACGTGTCACTGGAATGCGTACACAGGGAAAACAAAACATGCAAACTCCACACAGCAAAGTGGTTCCTGTTTGTGAACCCTTAAGAACATTATATTATACATTTCTATACATACATAAATCGATGGGCGGAGCTTCCGGACCAGGTTAAGGAGACGCTTTTTTTTGTACAGTAAAGTTGTAAGTGGTATTTATGAATGTAACTCTGTATTAGAGAGCTTGATAAAGGTTTGATAAAGTAATCCCTTATCCATTTGCTTCTATCAGATACTGATGAATGACGGTTCTTGATGCAGTGCTGTCTGAGGGAGCGGAGAGAGATCACCCCTCTTCAGTTTAGGCTTGTACCCTTACCCTTTATACACTGAAATTCTGCAAGATCCTGAATTGTTTGCCCATCCTAGCTTTTACTGGAATATACTACAGTACTAAAATGCATGAATGGATGTTTATTTGATGTATTTTCCAATACGGTCTAAACTTTTTCTGATTTCAGCTTGGAGATAAGCATGGATAAAGGTCCCAGCAGCAGCAAATAAGAGAAAAGTGTGAATCATAGTAATGTTCTTTAATTGGAGGAAGGCTGTCTTACATGTTTTCTTGATATGGAACTCAAAAGACAGAGCGGAGTCCAAAGCGACTCGCAGATTTCTGTTCAGGGTCGAAGAGGAAACAATTATAAGCAGGACAGAATCGAAAAAGTTACTTCCCTGATGTTACTGTGCATTGTTGATAAAATGCTCTCATCTGAGGAACATCTTTTATATTCGTCCTCTGCTAGGTGTTCCTGCATCTGAGATGCTGACCTTGCATTTATTGTCCGCAGATCTAATTAATTTAATTATTTTTCCTTTGTCCTTCAGAAAAAATCAATAAACAGATTTCAAACCTCCAGGGGTTAGATGATGTTAGATTCTAGATGTATCCTCTTTTATGGGTTTTACTGAACTTTATCTAGGCTCTCCCACATTAGGATGCAACTAGGAACACAAACGACAACCACAGGTCAGAAAACATTGAAACTATATGAGAAATGCAGGTTTAAAAAAAGCACACCTTTCATTACATTTCCTTAGAGTTTTATTTCATTGCAGTCAGTATGAACCCAAGATATTTCATATTATTTCTGGTCAGCTTAATTTCACGTCTTAATAATCATCCATTCTTGCACTTCGGGCCTGCAACACTTTCCAAAAATGTTGGTACGAAAGCATTATCAACAAAAGGCTCCATCTTTGAGGAGATTTCTTTCAAGGAATCTGGAGGAAAGAATCAGGGCATAAAGGGTAAGTGTACAAGCCTAAACTGAAGAGGGGTGATCTCTCTCCGCTCCCTCAGATGGCGCTGCATCAAGATCCATCATTCATCCTTATCTGATAGAAGCACATGGGTAAGGGATTACTTTATCAAACCTTTATCAAGCTCTATAATACAGTTACATTCATAAATACCACTTATAACTTTACTGTACACAAAAGAAGCTTCATGTTAACCATGTCCAGAAGCTCCCACTTTAGCTCCCACTTCTCTGGGCCCAGAGGTATCCAGGATGGACCATCACCTTGGAAATGGGAACTGTGCTCAGACCAATCAGTATTACAGATCTTTATGGGAAGAAATGGACGCTGTGTCCTCCTAACCAAAGATAAAAAGAAAAAGTACCATAACCACTGTTATGAGGAACCAAATGCAGTCCAAAAGCCATGGTATGGTAATGTAATTCAAGCCTACTGACCAGCGGGTCCAGAGATCAAATCCTGCCACTGGTCAGGTTCCTGACCAAATTTAACCCACATATTGTAAGGTTGAATTGTTGGATAGGGGCACCTGCAAAATTATTAAATGTAAACTGAATAGCATTTACATCAGATCTGATAAACATATGATGATATTCATAGTTTTTGTGATGCAGCATTTTTGTTCCAATGCCAGAATCGAATTATCAGCTCGTCGTTATAATGATTTGCGTCGGAGCAGGCCCAAGGGCGCAAAAGATCTTTCTGCGTAATTGGGACGACGGGAAATGAAAAAGAAATAATGAAATACGGAAACTTTTTGCACTCTGGCAGGAACCCAGCAAGCATTGCGTGGGAGCTCTGGAGGTAATGAATGGGTGGAACTCTTGAATTGCAATGTCTCACTTGTCAGGCCTCCCTACATAACAAGGACCTCGTTCAGATAATTTGACTGCATGATGTTTGAACTAGAATGGCAGCGAGAAGCTCTCCGCTTCAGACACTCGCTAATAAAGCCGTTTCTGAATAATTGCTTTTCCTTATACCTTGTACACCCCCCATTGCAACCTCCCAGCAACCTCTCTAGTCAAATTAGTCTGATTTCCACCATTGTTTGTTGTGAAGCTTTGATGTGCTTATTCGCGGGTTCAAAGTGGTGTGATGGCTAAGGGCAGCATCACTAACGGACAAAACATTTGTGCATTACTGAAAAATGAAAATCTGAAAAATTGTACTTACAGAATAGTTTGGGATGGGATGTAAAATGCAAATAAAAAAAACTAGGGCTATGAGGTCATGAGGTACAAAACTAAGAAATGATGTGATTTAAAACAGGTTATTATAATCATGATTTGGTACAAAAGACTCTTTGAGAAGCAAACATATATAAATATTAATAATAAAATAAAACTGCATCTAGAACAGTCATTCATAAGTATCTAATAGGAGCACATGGGTAAGGGATTACTTTATCAAACCTTTATCAAGCTCTCTAATACAGAGATACATTCATAAATACCACTTACAACTTTACTGTACAAACAAAGAAGCTTCATGTCATGTCCAGAAGCTCCGCCCACTTCTCTGGGCTCTGAGACATCTAGGACGAACGATCACCATGGAAACAGGGATAGTGCTCATAACAATCAGGATTACTGTTAGGGTTCCTACCTTCCCTCAGATTGTTCAGCCGTCCTTGCCGGTCACCATTACAGAGCTATCGGTGAGGCTGTTAATATCCATTATCCTGATGATGTCCTATTTCCAAACAGCTGGAATCACATCCTATAAAGGCGTGGTGTTAGGGCTGTTTGGGGCCAGGTCATCATCATTCTACTGGTAATCCATCTCCGTTCGTCCGGCATGGCATTCCAGTGCTCCGGCGTCCTTTGAGCTGTCTTGAGTCTCACTCTAGTCGGCTGCCAACTCGAGATACGCCCCAGATAGAGTGGCCACCCGGCTGCGCGCACTCTATAAGACACGCCGCGGCATGGCTTTCTTTGATTGCATGCACGCTCCCTGGCATTTGGACTACCTCCGTGCCTCGCCAATTGAGAGACCGTGCTTGGCAGGCCTGCCCCAATTGGCGCCCTTTGTCGCTTTGGTGCCCTCTCACAACCAGTTGCTCCCACTCGGGATGCAATACCATGGCGCTCCCCTTTATCCTTTTGCTTTTTTTGTGTTAGGAGGCTTACGCTCCGCTCTTCGTCCCTTTTTAGTTGTTCCATATTATTTCCCCATTCTTATTATACATCGTGGGATACGCTTATCCTGCATCCCTGAGTCCTAATAAAAACCACCACATCTCATAACAATTATAGATGTTTATTTAAAGAAATGGATGACGTGTGCTCTGGACCAAAAACAAAAAGAAAAGGAGCATCCAGACTGTTATGAGGAACAAGTCCAAAAGCCTGGCTCTGTCATGCTATGGGGTCAGGTCAGGGCCCTTAAAGGAGGTCATCTACACATGGAATGCAGAAAAGTACACTGAGATGACATCTTTTTCAGGGATGTCCATGCATTTTTCAACAAGATAATGCAAAACCACATGCTGCACACATTACAAAGGAATCACTGTGAAAGAAGAGGGTACAGGTAATGGACTGGCCCACCTGCAGTCCTGACCTGTCCCCAATAGGGAATGTGTGGAGAATTTTGTGAAACAAATTGTGACAACGACCCCATACTGTCAGTGGTCTTAAGATGTGGTTGCAGGAAGAATAGAACAGAACAGAATAGAATAGAAACGCTAAATCACTGGGTATACTCTGACAAAACCACACATCCAGGTACAAGACCATTAATGAGGTTGGCAAGAAAAAAAGCTCATAAACATGACAGGGATGGAATCTGAAGAGGAGCCAAAAACATCAGACATCTCTCTCTCTCAATACATAATAGATTATTAATAATATTACTCTGACATGGACGAGATTATTTGGAATGGATTAACACAGAGTCGTTATTATCGCTAGCTTTCACACGCCACCCTTCCCGTCTCCTACAAACAGATCTGGTACAGAAGCTCGCAGCATGCCCAAATGATGCCACATCAAACTGCGGTCATATCCCCACAATAACGGGCATTGGAGTTTAGGGGAATGGATATAGGGTTGGATATTATTTTAGAGGACACAGAAAGGACACGGATCAGAGCCTCTTATCCCATACCAAGTGTGTTTTGAGCCACACAGCCCACATTGATTTCTCCATCCAATTTTCACTGCAAACAAAAAGAATCCATTCAGTTCAGACTCACTTGGCACCTACTGTCAAAAAGCTGCCCAAAGGTGAGAATGAAATAAGGCCCCGGCGACATAACTGTGATGTACAGCAACATAGAAACAAAATCAAAACACGCAGCACAAGATGAATGTTAATGAAGCAGCTCATCGAGTCGTTTATTGATCAGGTATCAATGCATCATAAACAGTGACCTATTACAGGTACATTAAATATAGGGAAAAATAAATGACACATGTACAAACAATTATCTGAGTCTCTGAGGGAGGACAGGGCAAATGTAGGGGATCATCTCCCAGCACTGCAACAAAGAGGGGGGTGATTTAGGTGACTTTTAATGTGGTATGGTTGTCTGTTGTTGGCTGTAATTTGGAAACCGGGATTTTTACACACAGCGCCATCTCTAGGGTTTACAGAGAATGGTTTGAAAATGAGAAAATACCAAGTGAGGGCAGAAAATGATTTTCAGTGAGGGTGAAAATGACTTGCTGAAACCAGACTGCAGAGGAGATTGCAGACTGATTCCACCTGACAGAAGGGTGACAGTTAAATAGCTACTCGTTTACAGCAGAGGAACGCAGAAGGGCACCTCTGAACAAACAACATGTCAAACCTTGGAGCAGATGAGCTACAGCCGCAGATCAACACACCAGGTGCCCCTTGTGTCAGCTAAGAACAGAGAATTGAGGCTACAATTCATACAGGATCGCCAAAACTGGACAATAGAAGATTGGAAAAACATCTCCTGGTCAGATGAGTTTTGATTTCTGCTGCGATATTCGGATTGTCGGGTCAGAATGTGGTGTAAATAACTTGAAAGCAAGGATCCATCCTGCCTTGGATTAACGGTTCAGGCTTCTGCTGGTGGTGTAATGGTGTGATTTTCTTGGCACACTTTGAACCCCTTAATACCAACTGAGCATTGTTTAAACCCCACAGCCTACCTGAGTATTATTGCTAACAGTGCACAGCGTACCATCTTCTGATTTCTACTTCCAGCAGGATAACGCTCCATAAAAACAAAGCTCAGATCATCTTAAACTGGTTTATGAACATGATAAAGAGTTCACTGGAACTCAAACGGCTCAACAATTACTAGGAACACTTCCTAATTCTTGTTGAAACTAAGAACAAGCTTTTTCTGTTGGGTAGCTGTGCTTTTTTAATGGAGACTCTTGTTAAGGAATCAATATTAGTCCTGAACTGTGCACGCATGTCGGATCGTGTCTGATGAATATAGATAAGGCTTGTGGTGTAACTCATGTAATAGAGTTTTAAGGGCTGTTATGTAGTTCTGTAATCGAGCTATTCTCCTGAAGTTTAGATCAATCAGCTCCTGTCGAACCTCTCTACCTTTACATCAAGACTCTCTATAAAACAGGGTTTGGGGTTTTTTTCTGCCTGGATTCCCATATTTGCGTTTTCTACTCGGATATATAGGGTCAATGTTGGATTTCTTTCAGCTGGAGTTCTACATTGTGGCCTCTTAGATCAATGTAGTCATTTTTTGAATTCTACATTTATATAGCCTAATCCTGCTATGTTGTTAAACAGCTAAAGAAAATCTCTATGTTTTGATAACTGATCATGTTTACTTTACTCTATCTATGTTCAGAAATGCTATGAGAGACTATTTTAAAAGCCTTTAACTGATAAGGTCACTAAAATGCATAAGATTTGTTTTTATTTTAGTGGGGTCCAGGTATTTTTTCCTTAGCAGCTCCTATAGAAGGAAGATAACTATGTCGCTTAGAACGATGTCATTGTCAGGAAAAGCTCACCCGTGTCTCCTAACATTTTGTTCATGCGATTCATTCACACAGCAGTAAATTAATTTGGTGATGGTATCTTCCACATTAAATGCAATTTTTCAGATGGTAAAACATAAGACCGTTCTTTTACCCTCTGTTGTTCCCTCGCCTGCTTGGAACTTAGAGCTATTTAACTCACTTAAAGGTTAAAGGTTCAGGTTCAATGTTAATAAACATAATAGTGCAATTATTAAACATCCATCCATTCATTATAGATAATTCCACGATGGGTCGCTGGCCAGCCGGTGCCCACCTGGCAACTATGGGTGCAAGGGCAGGAACAACCCTAGCCAGGGCACCAATCCATCGTGAGGTGCACACACACACACACACACACACACACACACACACACAGTTACACACTATGGGTCACTTAAGAGACACTGATTAACCTAAGACGCATGTCTTTGGACTGTTGGAGGAAACCTGGAGTACCCGGAGAAAGCCCATGCCGACATGGGAAGGACATGCATACGGTCTTACAATTCAAGCAACGGTGGGTTAAGGGCCTTGCTTAAGGACCCGACTGTGGCAGCTTGGCACGGGTCCATCAGGTCCAGAGTCCAGTACGTTAACCGTGGGGATCAGCCGAACAGACTCCTCATCATTTTTGGCACAGACTCCCAGTCATCAGGGTTGGGCCCAGAAGGTAGTGCAATTAGACCAGGGGTGCCCCTGCAGTATTTATGATATCACAGCCCCTGCCCCCTGAGACAAGACTCTCAACAGCAGAACTTGCAGCACCTGAGATCTTTGCGTAGCAGCACACAATCTGATCCCTACAGTCGTGTTCCAAAGTCTATGCATAATCATCCGGGAGAGTGATGGCCACATTAAAGCAGCACCGATTCTGCACTGATACTTTTGGATTGTGTCTATGTCATGAGTTGTTTCGTTCTGCCGGAACAGTAAAATACGTCCTGTCTCCGTCCTGTCCATTTTCCTCCAGCAGAAATTGTTGAGGTCAGCCAGCACGAGCCTTGAGTGCCTCTGATTGCACCTGAAGAGGACAAAGCCCTTCACCAGGCAGAAGCATCACAGAGACAAATACACACACACTAGTGCAGGCCTCGGCTTTGATATTCACGTCCAGATCCAGATCCATCAAACACAGAGAACAAGCTGCTCAGTGAGTCACCAATTCTGGCACATTTGCTGCAATTTATAATCCACACTTATCAAGTCTGTGTGAATATTCTGTTCTGTACCCAGGAGACGTGCTAACTGAGAAAAGGAAAGAAGCATTTGAAATTGTATAACAAATTTAAGATCGCTCTACAAAATGTATTGATCCAGTCTGAGATTGATTTGTGCCGAGTGATATAAAAACAGACAAACACTTGAACTGCTTTTTTTTCTTATTTTCAAATGAACTGAAAGAATCTAAAACGCTAATATTAGAACGAAATGGGGGACAAGGTTGAGAAGCACTGGTTTAGGGTCAGAACTGAGTGCTAGTGTCTTCATTTTGCCTGTGTTGTTTCTTGAGCTCTAGGAAACTGGGTCTGACTTTAACTCACTGAATATAAGTACAACAAATAGAGTTCAATATATTAAATACAAATAAAAAAGTAGTATAGTAGAATGGGTAATTATTATTATTATTATAAGTCATTAGCTCTATGATCGCTTTTTTATGGAAAGTAGACAGAAATAAAGTCTGATCTAATCCACTGTGTAATAAAGATGTTTCGTGTGAATGTGAATGGCGCCATCTGTCGGTCAATCTGTGGAATTGCATGTTATCCATAACTCGCTAATTCGCGTTTTACTTGTTACATAGTTTTGATTTTAATTTGAGTTTTGATCGATTTAACGAGTTTTATTGTTAATTATCGGTGTGCACCCTATACATTAGTCAGTATTGTACAATATGAAACGTAAAATACTACTGGAGAAGTAATCCTGTGGCACTTACAGGAATTCAGTTATTGATCATTTGTACAAGATTAGCAAAGTCCAGCATAAACTAGCATGCTAAGAAAATAGGTTAAAGAACTGAAAAACGACCAACACAGACTCCATAGTGTAGTATCTAAGGCCTGTAGTATCAAAATCAAACTGCTGCACAAATCATTTAACAATGAAATAAACGTGTGGTCAAACATACTACAAATGATTTTGTCTATGCAAATTCAATTGACTGCAGCAGTTGGTAAGACCCAATACTGGGGTCCTGAACTTCAAACTCCAGGGTGTGATTGTTAGCTGGTGTGGTTATAGCACAGTGTGACTTACTGGTCCCCAGAAAATTCTGGTGTAGGCTCCAGTTTTGCTGTTTATCATCATGTTATTGTCATGTGTCCATAGGAAATGTATACGCGCTGTTGAGTGCAATTTAGTTGTTTTAGAAGAAAGAATTGATTTTCGCTTTTCAGCACTAGATCTATACATATCTAACTATTTATAATGAGTAGTCAATCTCATGTATTTTATTTACCTGTTTTTCGTGTTACTGTAACACAGTCATGTTACTGTATGAGCAAGCATATGCCCAAAATGTAACCACATTGCGTCTCTAGCAGAAAAAATAACATGTATCAGTTAAATAAGTTAAGCTTGACCTTTGCAGTCACAATTACAATATTATTCAATAAACAAAAAAAGAGAGAACCCACCTGTGTTCACCCCTTGCACTTCAGATCTAGATCCAGGTGATCCACCTTCTTATTGAACATGTGACCTGTGGTTTGTTCCCTAATTTATAAAAGTGGGAATATGTTAGGGTAACAGGACTGAGTGAAAACCTGCAGCCATTTCACGTGGATTATTGTGGAAAAATGTGTGACACATTAATGCAAAAACTAGGGATTTTATTATAAATCATTCAATTCAGTGTTCCAAGTTGTTATTTGGTATATTATATTGTTAGCTTTAGCAGCTATGCTAGTGCCCTGAATGTTTTGCTCTCACTTTTTGCTTTCAGTTCCTTAGTCACTAAATTCTATGACATTTTTTTCGTACCTTTTTTTAAAATAAAATAATCCTTTTGGTCAACTGTAGGGTAAATGCTTTAATCATTTACAACTTACGACTAATTACTTGTCAAATTCTTCACTTTTATAAAGTGCAGCTCGCTCTATCAAATACTTGTTAATCTTATTGTTTCATGAAACATTTAACTCACAGGAATAATATGTCTTTAATTATATAATTAGTCTCCTGTACAATACAGTTAATATGTATAATAACTTATACATTGTTGTTTTTTGGGGGGGATCTGGAACGGATTCATTCAATTTACATTATTCCTTGGAAACATTTGCCCGGTACCGCTGTAATTCAGTTTATTTCAGTTCTATTTATCAACCCCAAATAAGCAGCCGGGTTAAACTTTTCTAGAAATATACAAAAAATAGTGAATATTTTATTGTGGGAGATTTCATTTTAAAGTATCCCCTAATTTTTGTGAGCTGCATATGAGTTTCTAATTTAATATACAATTGAGCTCTATTCTAGAGCAATGGGTACATCAGGGTAAGAACACCCATCATTTTTCGTGTACAGTGTACCAGACTCTGAAGTGTTATGATTTGGGGTCGTTTTGTTGGTCAGGTTGAGGTTTCGGTAATAAAATAATCAAACAGCTGAGGACGAATGGACTGAAGCTTATACCAGCAATGGAATTGTTCTGACCGTGCCAAGAGGGCGATTTAAATTCTAAAAGAGCTGTTCTGACAGAGTTCTGACTTTAACCCCATTGAACGTATTTGAGATGTGATGAAGATGTAAAAAAAAGAGCTTTGTGTCGTCCTTAAATTGCTCCAGTACACACATCAAAGTGAACGCTGCACATCCTCAACCCCCTGCTGTTATACCTCTTCCATTTTCTCCACCCCACTTTCCTTCTTCCTCATCTCTCCTCGGCATTTGGAAGTCACCCAGACGGCCACGTGAGGAGGATCTGGGTTACATAACTATTCCATTACTCCCCACAGGCTCTCGTTCTTCTGCACATGACGTTTTAAATCCAGCATTCATACAAGGTCCAGGAGCGCAACTCTTCTCTTCTCTTTTCACCCTCCTTATCATGTTCTGACAGAGCCTCTGGTTCTGCCATCTGAAAAACCTTCTGCTTATGTGCAGTCCAAATTCAACAGTTTATCATATGTACTGCAAATATTTACATGCAAAATGTTCTAATACATGCTGTTAAAGATTTTGTTTTTAGGGTGCAGAATTATTGGAATGTGGGAGGAAACCAGAGTACCTGAAGAAACCCACACAAGCATGGGGAGAACATGCAAACTCCACACAGGAGGATCCCAGGGTTGGAACTGATGCTGTGAGGCAGCAGTGCTAATCACTTATTAAAGGCATTACAATTATTTGTAATATTATTTATGTATAGTTTAATATTTATTATTTTAAACTATAATAATAATAATAATAATAATAATAATAATAATAATTACATCTAATAATAATAATATAATCTAGTAATAATAATCACTACATCTGGGACATAGAAATCACCTAGCAACACCATAGCAACCACCTAGCAACCACTTAGCAAAACCATACCAATCACCTGGGACAATATATCAACCATTGGGATACCATAACAACACCATAGCAACCACCAAGCATCACCATTGTAACCACCTAGGAAACAACAGAAACCAACTAGTAATTATTTAGCAGCAACATATCCCCTACCTACCAAAACCGTTGCACTTTATTGACTATGTAGCAATAGCCTATGGAATCCACTTTATCTGTGCAACCATCCAGAGCTGCCTTCAAGAATTGTATCTAACTATTTTTAACTAGTAATCCATTGCCAGGTGGGAGGGGGTCTGGGTCTAACTGGCAACACAGGCACAAAGCAGGAACCAGTCCTAGACAGGGTACCAATTCATCACAGGATCACACACCCACACTCACAATTGGGACACTTTAGAGATACCAACTGACACGTGTGTGTGTGTGTGTGTGTGTGTGTGTGTGTGTGTGTGTGTGTGTGTGTGTGTGTGTGTGTGTGTGTGTG
>JAUZST010005689.1:0-15372 GCA_034779995.1 Parotocinclus haroldoi | reverse complement strand
TTATTTTAGTGTTATCAGAACAACTACAGTTGATTTCTTATCAGGACCAGTTATTCCAGTGATTGGTTGTATCTGAGCGTGTACAGTGCAGTTGATCGCTTGATCACGTGTGATCATGTTTGGACGTTGACAAGACATTTGGGGAATTTATCCTTGCCACGTATTTTAATATTTCAAAGGAAAGAAAAGGTTATAATGTGCAAATAGACCTGGAAAAGTTAGGTCTAAGTAATTTTAAATGTCAAAGTAGTAGGATTAATTTGACAAATTTAGGAATTTACCAAAGTATGATGATTTTCTAGAGATACTAAATGTATCTTTATTAGAACCAAGCCACAACTTGCTTTTTGTCAGTAAAACGTAAACATAATACTGAAGACAGGGTCCCTTTCACACAATTTCATGTACAGGAACAGTTATTTGTGCAGAACTGTGGCCATGTGTAAACTGCATTTTTACAGATAAAATACAAGATTTTGTAAAGGAGACAATGTTATCTTTTCTTTTAAGTGCTTAGCATTTTATGGTCTCTAGACACAAGGAGAGGGCGAGGTACTTACTAAGATCCAGACCTTAGTCAGAGCTGTATGGAACGGTAATGCACACCAGATGTGGGATTAAAATGGCAAGCCTCCCTTTATGAAAGATGATGAGGGTCTCTGCAGACTTTTAAAAATCCTGTGTCATGATAAAATAGCTTCACGTCTTTGTCTGTGGATAAGGTAATTTAATGACAGTGTCATTTTTAGAACGTTATGTTGAAGTGAACCAGCAAATAGTAATGTTTGTTCTTTAAAGCTGCTTATAGTGTGAATGTAGTTATTATTAAACATACGGTATCTGACATTATTGTACTTACTTACACTAGTCACCAATATCAACATGTGTAGCCGCTGGTTGTTTTAGATCATTAAAATAATAAAAGCATTGTGTAAAATATGTTTAACATCGGTTCCATGATCGCTGTCCTACTGGAAGTATAGACATTGATTACAAGTTACACATTTTACATTATGAGGATTAACTGCCCTGAAACTTATGGTACTTGAGAATTTGTGTTATCATGTGTTGTCCATGTGTGAAACTGCTCTGTGACCAGGGTGTCTAGTAAATCACCAGCCTGATCACTAACGTTTGAAATATCAGCTGCTCGGGATAATGCCAATGGAAATAGAACAAGGACTGGTCCTCAGGCAGGATCCACACATACTCATTTCAAATGCTAGCACTTTAGCTCCCTCTTGGGCCCTACTCTCGATTATTTACTTCCCACAGACAGAAAACCCCCAAGTGTTTATATAATACAGAGTTTATTATTCACTATAAGGAAACTGTAAAGCCTGTTTACCAGTATAATTGGTCTGGCTGCATCATGCCACATAAAGTCACTTTAAAACATGTCTTGTTTTGGATGTCATGAATATCCCCATACAAGATGGTGGAATGATGAATCTGGGTGGAACTTATCTTTCATTCTGAACTCTGGCTAGAAATAAGGTCCCTTCTAGTTGTTAGTCAATGTCCAGAGGTCCAAAGGCTGTCTGCCAATACAAACAGGAGGATATGACTTCACAGGGCACAGCAGGCTCTGTAATCTAAGGCCAGGTCTGAGAATCACTTAGCATCTCTGCTTGATATCCCGCTCCTCAGGCAATGAATTTCTCAACACTGCCGTCCCTCCAAGAGCGAGAGGGAGGCTCTAGCAGTGTAAAAAGTGCATGTGGAATTGCACAGGCAGAACAGGAATGAGGGAAAGCCATGGCTCAGGAAAAAGAGCATGGAGACAGGAAGCATTTGTGCTAGTTCTGGCTTACTGGTGGTGGGAAATGATGGTACCCATGAAAGTCAAACCTATTATAAATGCTTGGTTTGGCAGCTGATGACCAGTGTTGGTTTGGCTATGGCCAGTAAAAATTAGCTATGTAAACAGTTTAAACAATTGATTACAAGCATCCAAATGTCAAATTTAGTGTCTAAACTGAACTGTCTATGTATTTTCTGATATTCTGCCATTTGTCAAGTTCTCAGAAATGTGTGTGCAGTGGGATTTCCTCATGGGAAATGTTCTAGCTGGAATGTAGATTTCAGGATTGTGAGCAACATGTAAGTACGGCTTGTGAGTCACAAACTCTGCAATTCAAAGCATCCCTCATGTTTGTGTCATTGCGAGGCTGCTGGACGTTCAAGACAAATTTTCGTATTCCTAGTAGTGTAGTATTTCTAGCAGAATAGAACAGCGGTGTTATTTAAATAAAGGTATGCTACAAATATGCCTTAAATTCTCTGCTTGTTCTCGAGTCTTAAATTAATCCAGAAAAAATTGCAACAAGAGTAGATGGCAATAGAGGAAATGCTTGAAATAAGTCGAAACAGATGCAGTAAAGCAAGTGTGGAAGTCTGATATTTATGTAAGGAAATATGATGATTCTTATACAGTGATCAAAAACACATGGGTGCCATTGATTTCATGCAGAGCTCATTTTACTCCTTTTAGATAATGCATCTTTTGTTGGCTCTGTAATCATTGCTGTGGAATGTGTACATACAGCCTTGTCTCCAACTGCATATCATAGCAATTTGCTGCTTTTAAGGAGGTGTTTCAGTAGGGCTAGGAGATTTGGGCAAAGATTAATGTCTCTGTTTCTCAAAATTATGCTTGCTCTTTAATTAAATAGGTATTGAATTGATATAATAATTATTCACCACCAACATAAAGATGCTTTTCATATATAATTGCTTGCATCATATTTTATGTACAGGGAGAGTTAAAAGACACAGGACAAGTCGCGTGCTGTGTCGTGGACTTTTCGCACAGGCTGACAAAACCATTGTTTTTTTGTTGGTGGCGAAAATCGTTTTGAAATTTCTGTGTTGATAACTTTTGAACCACAAGAGATACCTTCTTTGATATGCTACATGACCACCGTAACATTGGAAAACTTGCGCTTGACGGTGGCTTTTTAGATGGTGGTCATGTTCCGGACATACCCATATTCAGATAGGTCATCTTTCCTTTTGTTTCTGAAATAAAAGGGCCATCTGGCAGCTATCCTGAATGGTGTTTCCAAGAGCTGAGAAAGAGATTGACGGCCTTTTCACACCGGAGGAACTTTTTCATAGGTGTTAAAACTGTTCCTTCTGCAGGAACTGGGAAATATTATAGTTCTTAGAATGCTGTGCATAAGGACTATTTATGCATCCAGTTTAGAAGAGGTGCTTCTCTTAGTGCATATGAAGAGTGAGTAATATCATTTTGCAGTGATTGGTCCAGACCTTTGTGTATGGTGGTGAGTGGTCCAGACTCAGTTTAAACAACGGATCTTCGAGAAAGCAAAACAAAACAACAACACAGACAAATGGACTGACCGCGAAGTCCAGGCTTTACTGAACCTGTATGGCTAAACTCACATTACAAGATTTTTTGCCTTAAAGTGGATCAGATCAGATTTTTTCTGGGCTATATGGACGTGTGAAGTTCGATTTTTCCAATTCAATTTGAGTCACTTTCATGTGATCCTATATCTGTGGACGTGCGACTTAAATGACAACGGTCAGATCGATTTAATGTTTTTTTTTGCCTGTACACATGCGCTCGGTGCTGTTGTCATCATGCATAGCTACCTACCGAAATAGAGTTGTATTTGAAAGAATTGCTACACAAATGGCAAAACCGCGGCTACAAACGGACATGGCTACAATGCCAAAAGAAATTAAAGAATCTCAAGGCTGCATATAAGGAGGCAAAAGAGTCTAATTAACGTAGAGTTGTTTTGCCTTCTTGGCCTGACTATGTATATCAGGTGAGTTGTTTTATGATCACTCAAGCATAATGTGTTCCACATATAAGCTGCTAACTAGCTGTTGAGTCTTCTCGCAAATATGACATTTTTTGTTGTAGGTGACGAAGACAATGTTTATATAAGATGTATTCACATTACAGACAGATACAGGTCACTCACATTTCTGAATATGAACCGTCAACATAGCCAAATCCTATCTGAGCAAAAAAATCAGATTTGAGCAACATGACTTGTAATGTGAACGTAGCCTATGTGACAGAGGAGGTGCAACGTAATTTTGAGTCATTTCAAAATTATATTAAAAATAAATTGGCCCTGGAATGAATGTAGTTCTCAGGGGAGCTCAGCAGGGGATAGTTCCTCACAGATTAGTCACTAGAACTGAAAATAAGGGAAATGACAATTGTGAAATTTCATCTGACAGTAAATAAAAGCAGTTATACAATAATCTGTTTATATAACAGTTATTATAATAGAATTTTATATGGGGTCATAGCTCACCCTATTATTTATGTCTCTTTTACAATATAATCACTCTTTAGAGTTGAATTGTTTCTCTTGGTGACTTAGTGCTACTCTTATAACATGGCATATATTAAATATGTGACATACATCACAACATTTACATACAATTTATTCTGCATTTTTGTAATACCAAGTACAAAAATCCAACTAAATAACTGCAGAAATGTGTGTTTTTATTTAACGTATGACACATTTATGCTGAACATGTGATTGTATTGTGAAACATTGCCTTAAATTCATGCAAAAATATTTTTTCATACGCTTATAATGTGATTATGGAATCTCACCATCCTCTTATATAATCATGATTACATAAAATAATTGCTGAATGTCATTATTGAGCCTACCCCCAAAAAATGTTGTAAACCATATTATCATTGAGATTCTCCCTTCTCTCCACAATTATTGGCACCCCTGGTATGGATGAGCAAGCCTGTAAACAAATAATAAACAAAAAGAATATGGTGATTCTAATAATATAAGGACACTGCTTTAAAAAGTTTTAAATAAATGCTATTTTTGATGTATATCCATGTTTATAGCCTTTCTCTGTTTTTAGGCCCTAGATCTGTGCCTGTGTCTTATTACAAACTATTTATGGTAATAGTTATGGTTATTTATGACAAAACAGTTATGGTATGTTTTGGTAATATGAGACGTTGCTGGCCACAGGGCAGCATGTTTTATTTTAAAACAAATTATTTAAAGAAATAGCAGTTTATATGGAGAACAAAACCAAAGGCAGTTGTGTAATCGTTACTTATTTTGCTGCTTTTGGTAACCTATTTCTTTCTTGTCTCAGGTTGTTCTTTTTATACACTGTGCCTTTAGTTGCTGTGATTGGTTTGTGTTCCTAGATGCACTGTCTGTAGTTAGGGAGTCACTTGTCACAATAAACTAATTTAAACTAATACTAAGAAGTTGATTTGTAAAAATAATAAATAAATAAAAGTTGAGAACCAATGATATAGAGCATGCAGTGTCCCAAATCACATCGTTTTCTAGCACATAGTGTGATAAATCAATATTTGATGACATATTGACATATATGTTGACATATTAAGTAGTAATATTTTGTTTTGGACTGGAGACACAGTGATTGATTATACCAGTTTCCTGGTACCAAGGTACCACATTTTCCCTTTCAAGTTTCTCAACTTTCTTAATGCGAATCATTAATTTACCACGTTGTGAAGAAATTCAAATTGTAAAAGAGCATTCAAAGTAAACATAAAGCTGTGTTTATTTTGCAAAATAACTTATTGATATATTGGATATATTATTGAGCATTTCGTACAACACTGTTGAGATGGGTACCTTCAGTATAGCTGTCAGCATGTGCTTTCCCTTAACACCATTGCAAGTCTACTTGCCTGTATCCCACCATACTAATATATGATGACCAGCTTAACTTCAGTTCACTCGTTGTTATGATAAACCGTAAACATTCCAGGTGTTCCCGAAAGATCTTTTCAGGAGGCTCTTTATAGCCCTTCTGATGAAGCACAATCCAAAGTAATTGACTAATTGTCTTTAGTTATTTCCGCTTCTCAATAAAATGTTGATCCGAGTCAATGCCTCAGGTTTGATCACAGATGTTTCCCTCATGTTGTACTGACTCACTTCCTTTTAGCACGCCGGTTTTCACAGGTCTACTGATGAAACGTGGCACATTCAACACACTAGCATTTTGTACCAAATGGTGTTAAAGCAAATCCAATCTGTCCATCATCCTAATGTTACAAGCTCAGTAAGAATGAAGCAAATGGCTTCAAGCTTTCCAATGTTGCACCCTAATGGGCTGCCTGCTATTGGTCAAGGTGATAAAGACTGACTGTTGTTGTTGGCAAGAACGTTTGTATTTTGTAACCTTTTAAATGGCAAATATCAGACCCAGGGTTGTGCAATTTTCTTCAAGATGAAAGCTTTTGTTTGTGAGAAACTTCCATTACAACTAGGCACATCTGTGAAAGCAAACCACTCTGATGTAAGAGGTAATCATGAATCTTTGAGGAGGCAGCCACCTTCTCTCTGGGCTCTTGCTGAGTTAATTGCGTAAACACAGATGTAATAGCCAAGTCTGTGCTGTTGTATACACCCTGGACAGAATCCTCAAATATACATATATCCATGCAATTTATTTCCAATTTGGCTTTGCAGAATTTCACTTCGCAGATGATCCTTTAGCACAATAGAAAGTAATTAGTTCCTGTAATCTGTGCACAACCCATTTCCCAATGAGTGGCTCAGAACAACAGTTAGATATGCTATATTTAAACTGCACTTTCAGTGTGCCCAATGAAGACAACCTACAGTATTTTACTTAGCTCTCTGGCTACTGTCAAAGCTTTTTCAGTGATGGAATCACTTTGATAAAAATGTACAAGAACTGTGATTATTTAGTGTGGTAGTAAAAATGTACAAGTTCTGTTTTGTATTACAGTCACACAACTATTGCGCTAAGAATTTGAGTTCAGACTGACAGTAAATCATGTGTTTGCATTCCTAGATGTCCAGACCAGCTGCTGTGTGTTCTTCGCAGCCAGTCTGCCTGTATGCCTGATAAACACTGTAACAATAATTTTAAAACTTTACAGTTGTGCACTATCGTTTTAGGTAAGCCCTATGTGTCATACTTAAACTTTTTTTTTGTAATAACCTGGTTTAATAGCTGGTCTCCTAAATCAAACTGGTTTTCTAATTTCTACGACGATTTACTAAGAATAACTACGCCAATGGAAAAGTACAAAACAGAGTTATAATATGTAAAGTATTATGTAGCAGTATTTAGGAGTACTTAGGCAGTTTTCCTTGCTGCTTTCACCACAGGATACTCAATTTAGGAATTACCTTATATATATAATGCTCACAAAACTGATGTTTAAATTAGAGGATATTTAATTGTGGGAGATTTCATTTTCATTTCTAATTTGTACGAGCAGTAAAAAAATCGACGGTAGAAAATCGAAAAGCTGCTTTGAGACAATGCTCCATTGCAAAAAGCACTATAACAATTAATCTGAACTCTGACTGTATAGTTAGCCTAAAACAAGAATATTGTGCTCATAATACTACTTTAATTACAATCTTTGATTAGTATTTTTGGTTCAAAAGAAAAACATGGATTATTTATTTAGTTATTTAGAGTTATTCACACAAGGCGATCTTTACTATGCCTGGGTACGTTTTGTGTCGGGAAGCGGTACCAACCAAAGCTATAGGCTCGGGCGTGGTTTACTTTACTCTGGCACGGCACGCATGTAGTGTGAGCACTAATTAGAACACAACTGGCTGTTTAACAGTCCTCCTACACATGCAAGGAGATGAAAATCATTGCATTGCATAATCAGTACATTTACTATACGGCAAAATCACGAAGTCTGCTGTGTTTTGCGAGCACGATTATAAAAGCGTGCGTAATCTGTGTAATCTGTTTGTCAATCAGGTTGCACATTTATTGCATGTTTTACCAAGTGCGTGTGTGTTTTTACACATGTATCCACATGCAATATAGTAATAACCTACTGTAGTGAACTTCTGTTTCTTTATGACCAGAACTGGAAACATTTATAGTTGTCAGTGTCAAAGAGAACACTCTAAAAAGGCTTCCTTAAAAAGGGAAATCAAAGTTAAAAAGCAAATGAAATGAGGGTTTCCTGCCAGATGGTCTGTGTTCTGTACAGGAATACAACTCTTCCTCTGAGTTTTGCTGATATAAGAACCACAGCACTTCCGTTTGTCACAGCTAAAGATATGCACTCTCTCTTTGCTTTGCCATGTATCATATATGAAAGTGTAAAATACCAACAGAGTGGCCACAACAAACATTTTTGCCTGGTTGGCACAGTTATTGTTTATAAACTTGTCGTTATCTTTGTGAAATCAGACTATATTTAGAGTATAGACTATGAATTATAATAGTACAATAATTACTACAATTAACATTTTTTAATCTGACATTTCTTTAACATCATTTTTAATAGCGTGAATGGAAAAAAGATGCATAAAGAAAAGAACAAATTATGGTTCTGTTATGTTTTGGTTTTGTGTCACAGGCAGAGGCACTGGGAATATTTTGCGGATAGAAGGAAGAATGGATTCTTCTAAATATCAACAAATCCTGGAAGTCAATGTTCCCAAATCAGCATAGAAACTGAAGATGAAAAGAGGCTGGATTTTACAACAAGACAGTAATCCAAAACATGCCTCAAACTTTGAACTAGTTACCAGAAATGATAGTTTAGGGTTATAGAATGGCCTTTACTGTCACCAGATGTGAATATTATTGAAAGACTGTTTATAATAAATGACCAGCTATTTCTGAATGAAACCAAGATTACAAAGTTAGGTGGCTACAAAAACATTTGGAGGATCTTATTTAGCCAAAAAGGAGCAATATTACATTCAAAAATACGATATATACATTCAGATCACGCAGTATATATTCATCGTGATTGTCTTAAAAAGCATTAATAGCGATGTGTATCGAATTAATGATATAAAATTGATCATTTAGATTTTTAATTTAAAACATCTAGTTATCTTGACATATGTCCATGTGCACTATTATTCATCCCCCAACCTGTGTACATAGTGGTGCATACTGCTGCCTTGATAACTTCCAATAAACTGTTTTGGTACATGCAGACAAGGTTCTGATACCTGTGCTATGTATTTTTTTACTCATTCTTCTTGTGGGAAAGCTTCCAGATTTGGTTGACTTGATTTAATGTGCCTTCGATTTTTGTCTTGTTAAAGAGTAGTTATTACCAAGTTCAATTCAGGAGGCATAGCAATCTTCCTCAAATGGCTTGGCATTTCTATGATTCCAGTCATACATGGCCAGGATTGCCAGATCCAGTTATAAACATCTCCTCTCTCCCCACCTCATCACTGACCCACCTCTATGGTATGGGGGATATATTGTATATGTTTTGGTCATAAGCCTTGCAACAGATGCCTTGCTTCATCTTGCAACAGACACACTGATGATCCATATGGCCATAAAGTTAAAGTTTTTTTTGGGTCACTCAATAGTACTGTGTCCCAGAACTCTCCAGTCTTATCCAAATTCCGTCTGGCATGTTCCAGTCATCTCTTCTTGTGCTTCTTGCATGCATCATTGAATTAATCCATGAAGATAAATATTCTGCTAGACTATAATGCACCTCATTCATTTTTTTTGTTCATTTGTTGCATCATTAAGCTGATAAAGACTTGTTGTATAACAGTATCTAGCTGTGCTGGAATGTTTAAAGTTATAAACCATTACTTTATTTGGGGGAGTGAATGTTTCTAAGTGTCTAAATCAAACATATGTTTGACATTTGCACTGCTCACAAAAATTAGAAGGTATTTCAAAATGAATATGAAGCGATTAAAAAGACAAGCAATTTTATTTCATTAAAAAGTATAATCAGAAAAGCAAATGGAAGGTCAAAGAAAGTCGTTTGATTATGCAAATAAAATGCAAACTCAATATCGTGATTGAGTTACAAGTGATATATTTATGGGGGTGGACAAAAGTCAAACTGGACGATCACCCACCAAAATACGCTGACAACGATGGGGCATGAACAGGATTAATTGTCCAGCAGTTCTTATGGGATCCTCTTTGTGTTCGTTTTGAAAAAAAAAAAAAAATAATAATTTTTGTGAGCAGTGTATTTTCATCATATATAGGATTTTTTTAAATATTCATGGAATTGACTTGCATTCTTTCAGTTTATGATAGGAGAAGGTTGGTGCATTTTTTTTTTTTTACCATGAGTAAGTAAATCTTATGAAATGCCTGTACTGAAACTACAACAACTTTGGATATGCTGCTGGTATTCCCCACTCTATAAGCATTATGAATGAATTAAACACTGATTCTTATATTGTGAAGTAGGTTAGCACTATGACCACAAGCAGATGATGGCTGTGTGTAACACAAACATACCACTCTTCTTTCCCTGTTAAACCATCTATAATCATTTATATTACAAGGTGTCCGTGTCATTTAAATGCCACTTTTCAAACTGTGCTTAAAGAATACTTTAAATATCTTAGTTTAAACTGGAACTACAGTGGTCATGGAACATACCTTGTTACTTGTTTCTCTTGCATTGTGTAAATTAATTCTGTATATTCAGTAGCACTGCATTTTTAAATACACTGCTCACAAAAGTTAGGGGATATTTCAATTTCAATGTGTGGCACTCTCGTCCAGTTGGACATGCTCTCTGTTCTCTCTTTGCTTTTCTGATTATCTTGTTTATAGAAATAAAATCAAATTCTTCTTTGTTTAATCACTTCATATTCATTTTGAAATATACCCTAATTTTTGTGAGCAGTGTATAAAGATGTGGAAAACAGGCTTATAAGAATAATGCTTTTACTCATCATAAGGGTAAGGTTGATTTAGGATGGCTTTTGTCAGACTGTCTTGGGTACTAAATGACATTAAAAAATGTATTTGCCAGATTAGCAATGTGCTGTTTGTTCATGCTTTCTGCAGAAGTTCTGTTTTCCTTGGATAGAAGGTCAAGAAAGTGTCTGGTGTCTGAGGTCACAATTCACCCTCTGAGATCCTGCAGAGTTCTAGAGCAATTATAAATGAAACCCATGGCAATTATTTTCCCATGAATGTTTATTTTTACAGCAGGTTCCATATAGTCCTTAGTCGTTTTCTGACAAGGGGGCTCAGTTATGACATGTCGCATAAGTTCAGAAGTTAACCAATGAAGAAAGCAAGCGCTAGGAAGCTGCCATGTCAAGAGACACTGTTACATAACCTACAGATGAACATTTGCAGTTTGTGGCTCTTCAGGATGGATTATTATTACGAATTCGCTTGCATTGTTGATTTTTGTCCAAATTAGGTTTACGTTTACTGGGATGGATTTGTAGTTTCGAAGTTATTGTTCTTTGTGCATTTTAGCAACAGCTGTTGCTATAACAAGTTGTATAGCTGTTCATATAAGGCAGTATATGATAATCATTATTATTACATTTAACTAACATTATTATAAACATTTCACCTTCAAGGACAGGAAAGTCATTCACATTTTTTAGCAAATATATTCTGTGACAGTTTATAGGTTGATGCCGTTTCTGAATGCAGAGGTCTTATAGCAGAAATTCTATATGACAAGAACTACATTTAAAAACTGCTCAGACAGTAAGCTGCCTATGTGTCACAGCCAACATGTTTGCGACAGTATTACGGTATGATGATCATCAGTGGTGTGTCATGGGCAGGTCAACAACTGAAATCAATGTGCAGTAATAAATTGCACATTTGCATAATGAAAGGTCATCCTTCATATTTGACCCATGGAATGGCCAATTAGGGTTTGACCATTCTCACTGCCTACTGAAAGGCAATATTATTGTGTTCTGAAACTATGGAGGCCTGCAGCCTGGGCACAGTATGTGGCGTCAGAGGGACGAACACAGTAGGCTTTGTGTACATGCTTCAATTGGGACTGTTGGGAAGAGCCTAGCACTGCTCATAATGGCCAGTGTTAATTAAAGATCACATTGTTTGGCTTCAGGATCCCCAGACGAAGGGGTCAGGAAGTCAGTCCATATTGTTCCCCCCTGTGGGCTGCTGACTAAGACTGCAGATAACTTTCAAATAAGAGTTCTATCTGTTTCCTACAGGACAACAGAAACTGTTTAAGCCCATATGAGATGAGTTAGGTTGTTGCAAACGATTTTAGTGGTGTGTTTGTAGTTTGTTGTTTGTTGTAGTCTGTACAACAACACTAAATAATGGCATAATGGCTGATGTGAGCTTACCTACAAAGGGGGACACAGGATTAGCCCTTAATATTCAAAAGAAGTCTGAAGATCGCTGATTATTACTTTACAATTATTCCAAATCCCAAATTTGATGTTTTTATTGTTAAAGAAAACAAACAGCAGTGATGCATTAAATCTGTAGAATCCATAAAGTTAAGCTTTCTGAATTGCATTTGATTTAAAGCACGTGCAAAACATAACTGAACCCAAGCTTTCCTACTTTTGTATAAACTAGAGGTGCACCTAACGAATGGCCCATATCCTGCTCATAAAAATTAGGGGATGTTTTAAAATGAACTATCCCCTAATGAAATATCCCCAAATTTTTGTAAACAATGTATTTTTCACAAAATTAGAAATTGCAATAAATAACATAATAAATAAATGCAATTAAATAAAAGTAAGAATATGAGAAACGTAAGAAACACTGTGTTTTTATATGCATTTTCCATACTGTCGCAACTATCTGATTTGTAGTTAAGTAAAGGAAGTGTTGAAAGTACCTGCAAATAAAACTATCAATCACAATTTATCTAAAGCAGAATCAGAATGCATAGAGCTCTGTATTACATACCATGGAATACCATGTTTGTTGGTGTTGGTATTACATGCCATGTAGTTGACAAAACTAAGGGTTTGGTTACTAGTAAATAGAAAAATGTTTGAATTGCTTGTTGTTAATATGGAGGAAAGCTTGTCATATGTCATGTGTGTAGTTATGCAAGGCAGTGCTCAGTGAAGCAGTGGAGGTGGGGGTGAGGATGGGAGTCAGTGGAGGAGATTGTGGGGGGAAGGGATCTATGGGAATGTTTTTACAGTCTGACCTGAGATCTTCCTTCTATTCTAACATGCGCCTGTGTGTGTGTGTGTGTGTGCCTGTGTGTGTAAGTGTGTATCTCTGTGAGTGTTAAGGGTAGAATCAGGATTAGGAGTAGATGTAGCCTTAAATATCTACAGTAATATAATGCAAATGTGTGTTGTTATATGTGTGTGAGAGAGAGAGAGAGATTGTTTGAAGGGGACAGAGACATTGGTGGGACTGTCTGTGAGCTAGCAGCGAGACAGAGGCTATAATGTAAACAGATCAGGCATATCTGAGGCACAGAAGATATAGCAGAAGGATTCTTCTCTTGAAAGCACAGAGAGGATTTCGATTGCTTCTTAGCTGTATCACTGCAGGAAAGTTTGCGTCCTATTGACTGTTTAGTACTATTAATATTAACTTCTAAGAATTTGCTGCACTACCAAACAGCCATAGAACTTACTAGTATTATTATATAAATGTTAAATGAATGTACACAGCCATTGCAGAGAACTGATTATCTGCTGAATGTACTATTGGATAAATAATTGCCAATTTACTACAAACAAGGTTATAGCTTAAGAATTTGTCTCTTTTTTTTTTTTTAAAGAAAAGTGGCTCTATATTTAAGCAGGCTGTTCTCATATAGGAAAATAATAGTAACTCTGACATCCTGCTACATTTCATCCAGAGCGACTAATAACTGATACAGTTTTACAAGGTGTAATTCAAGCAAATCGTGGGGCCCTGCTTAGGACTCCAAAAGTAACAATTTGGCAGTGCTGGAACATAACCCTGAACCTCCTTACAATACTTCATCCATCTGTTGTCAGATAAACTCGGTAATGTGTAGCTACAACATTTTTTCTTCTTTTTTTTTTAAGGCAGCCAACCTGTTCCTGTCATTCATCGCTAGGGTAACTTAATCCCAATTTGCAGCTGTAAGAGTTGTTTTGGTGAGTCGTGTCGAAACTGGGATTGTGAACTTGGGAATGACTAATGCGATGCTTCGTTTTCCATGAGCAAATAAACAACTCTCAGCCAAGCTGATCTATTACGTGCCAGGACTACAAAATAAAGAAAAGTGAATTGGCAATGCCAATTGGCCATTCTGAAGTAAATATTGAAGTCTGTGATGAACGTGTTTTTGTTAGCCCGAAGTGTTCTCCTACCCCGCAATTATACCTCACTTTTGTTAAGCTGGATAATGCACATTTTTTGATATGACAATTGTGTGATCATGCTGAGTTGAACACTGTATAATTAACGCTGCTGTGATTATATAAGTGGGGGTTTTACAATGGAGAAAACGGTTTCACAGTCTATATCAACACATCTGGTCAGAGTGAGATCTAGTGCTATATTACTGTGGCCAAGTTAGTAATATAGTTTGCTCCACATGTTATGAGCTGTTACACAGATGTGCTTTCCTGTAGCAAGTGTTTAAGGTGTGGAAGTGACCACAGAGAATATGCCTAGTTCTGTATCTATATTGTCAACTGAACTTTATCTGCAAAACACATTTAACCATATGCTACAGCTAATGCTGATGTGAACACTGATGTGAGTTTTTCCAGTGTAACCCGATGCCATGAAAACATTTATCTATAAACCAGTGGAGAGAAAACCATCTTCTTTGTAACTGAAGAACACAATGTACCCATTCACCAACACAACACTTACACATACTGTTTTAAACTGCAACACCATATCTATTTTCGAACACTCATGCTGACATATTAAATAGTGATTGACTGGCCAGTGCTTTTATGAGGCAATGTTAATACTGATATTTAGGGTGTTCTCACACTGAGCCCGGTTGGTCTGAACCTGGAGTGCTGGAGTGTGATTGACCCCACCCCCCCCCCCTCCCCACTGTCACACTTGTTCACGCTCACACTCACTTCCCTGAAATGAGCTCGGGCATGCTTTCGTCATCACAATAAGTGCTCACAGCGCACAGCACAGCGGTCTTCATAGTTGTACCTACGTGACCAGGTAATCATGAACGTTTGTGCCGAGACAAAGGAAACCGCTGATATACTGGATTGTAATTAGGGGTGGGCGATATGTCCCTAAAATAATACTGTATCACAATATTTTAGGCTACTTTTGCGATAGCGATATATTGTTTAAAAAAGTTTGTTAAACATAATAACCTTGATATTTGATATTTATATATGAATTGTATTTAAAATTGTTTAAATATCAAAAGGACCAACCTGATCTGTACAATATATGGAAGGTCTAACAAAATTGGCATTGGGTATGAAGTATATCAAAATTTTCAGTACTTCCAATTTTTCATACTCACCCAAAAATAGAGGTCATTTACGATAGTCAGTCAAACGTTACTCTAAAATGTCTCAGTTGATTAATAGTGTTTGTAAGCTTATTGTTATATATATATATATATATATATATATATATATATAAACCATTAAAATTTTGACAAGT
>JAUZST010005688.1:0-15372 GCA_034779995.1 Parotocinclus haroldoi | reverse complement strand
TGTGTGTGTGTGTGTGTGTGTGTGTGTGTGTGTGTGTGTGTGTGTGTGTGTGTGTGTGTGTGTGTGTGTTTGTGTGGGCTTATCAGTGACAGGATGAAATGGGAGAGGTATTCAGGTGGGGGTGTTCCAGAATCTCCTGGCAGTTTGGGTCGCTTTGATGACGTCATTAACATTCCATCACTGATGATGTCTGGCGAGCAGCTGCTTTGTTCTCTTGGATTGCAGCTACTGAACATTCCAGTTCTATTAAAAAGGTTAAACATTTTGTGGGGTAAGTGAAGACCTTCTGAAAAATTTCAGATCTGAAGGGAACTTGGTTTGCCTTTAGATTGTGAAACCCCAGAGCCCTGTGACGTGGCAGCTGCTGGAGTGAGTGGGAGAGGGGCCTCCGCTGCATCAGCACAGTCTCTGATATCCTGAATACACCCTTGAGAAGGAATGAGGAATATATGAGGCTGCAGGAAGATGTGTGCAGAGTTTACCGATAAAAAGAACAGGAGGAGTTCCTCACTGTCTCTCTCATTTAACTGTTTGGTCCCTATACACTAGATAGACAAAATGTTCATGTAAATTTATTTATATAGCACATTTAAAAGCCAGAGTGCTGAACACTTCTAAAAATGCGCAACCACGAACAGTATATAAAAATAAACAAACAATTGTAAAATCACGAAGCAAAACATGAGAAAATACACAAACAGAGCTATATCATCTCATGGCCTTAAAAACATTGTATGAGAAAAATGGGTTCTAAGCCTAGATTAAAATATAAATATATTTTTTTTTACCTGGAGACTATTACATAGTCTAGGTGCTGCAATGGCAAAAGCCCAGCCACCCTTAAACTTATACTTAGAGCGAGGAATACGTAAAAGACTAGAAGGCATAGGTGGCTGTTACAGGGATGACCCCCCCTATCTGAATGCTCTGCCAGGACTTAAACAGCACGTCTCGAGTGCCACATTCCACCATAACTGTCATGTGTCATACAAACAATGATTATTTTGTAAAAACCTCATTTTCAATCATAATGGCTATCATTTTAAGTTATTATGGAAAAAACACACAGAGAAATAATTTCTCCAGATGCACATATGTTACAGTGGGGCAAAAAAGTATTTAGTCAGTCGCTGATTGTGCAAGTTCTCCTTAGAAAGATGAGAGAGGTCTGTCATTTGCATCATAGGTACACAAAATGAGAGAAGAAACTTCAGGAAATTACACTGTAGGATTTTTAAAATAAATTATTTTGTAAATTATGGTGAAAAATAAGTATTTGGTCACCCACAATCAAGCAAGGTCTCTGGCTCTCACAGACCTGTAACTTATTTTGTAAGAAGCTCTTCTGTCCTCCACTTGTTACCTGTATTAATGGCACCTGTTTGACCTCGTTATCTGTATAAAAGACACCTGTCCATAGCCTCAAACAGTCAGACTCCAAACTCAACCATGGCCAAGACCAAAGAGTGAAGGACACCAGGAAGAAAATTGTAGACCTGCACCAGACTTTGAAGAGTGAATCTACAATAGGTAAGCAGGTTGCTGTGAATAAATCAACTGTGGGAGCAATTGTAAGAAAATGGAAGACATACAAGACCATTGATAAGCTTCCTTCGATCTGGGGAGCTCATCCTGTGGGGTCAAAATGATCAATGAGAATGGTGAGCAAAAATCCCAGAACTACACTGCGGGACCTGATAAATGACCTGCAGAGAGCTGGGACCAAAGTAACTGCAGTGCCAGGCGTGTTCCCCTGCTTTAGCCAGTACATGTCCAGGCCCAACAGAAGTTTGCCAGAGAGCATATGGATGATCCAGAAGAGGACTTGGAGAATATCATGTGGTCAGATTAAACCAATATACAACTTTTTGGTAAAAACTCAACTTGTTGTGTTTGGAGGAAGAGTTGTATCCCCATATCCACTGTGAAGCATGGGGTGGAAATATCTTGCTTTGGGGTTATCTGCAGGGGGCAAGGGGACAGGACGACTAATCTGTGTTAAGGGAACAATGAATGGGGCCATGTATTGTAAGATTTTAAGACAAAGCCTCCTTCCGTCAGTGAGAACATTGAAGATGGAACGTGACTTTGTCTTTCAGCATGACAATGATCCCAAGCACACTGCTTGGGCACCTAAGGAGTGGCTACATAAAAACATTTTAAGGTCCTGGAGTGGCACAGCCAGTCTCCAGGCCTCAACCCCATAGAATATTTGTGTAGAGAGTTTTCCGTGTTGCTCTAGAGGAGATCTGCATGGAGGAATGGGACAAAATAAAGTTTTGTATGCCAACAAAGGTTATGCTACATCTTTTTAAGTATTAAGTTGAACATGTGTTATTGACCAACTTCTTATTTTCCACCATAATTTACAAACAATTTATTTTAAAATCCTACAATGTGATTTCCTGCGTTATATTTCTCAGTTTGTCTCTCATAGTTGACGTGTACCTATGAAATGAAAATTACAGACCTCTCATCTTTATAAGTAGGGCTTGCACAATCAGTGGCTGACAATATTTTTTGTCCCACTGTATGCCATGATCTGCTAAAATTACAGCAGTAGAAAGCCAGCTTTATCCTCGATTGTTGAACAGACTTATGGAACACAACACAAAGTCACAAGCGATACATGTTTCCGATAATGCCCCAGCATCTTTCCAAAAGCTTATGTGGCTAATGCTTTCAGTCATGGAGTAATGGAGATGGAAAGAAAGTCAGCCACGGTGCCGGCTAGGTAATGATAGCTCATGTTTTGTATAATCCAACAATTGTATATATTAGAGCACTAAAGCAAATAGTTAAGTGTTTAAATTAGGATCAGCATATAAACAAAATGAACACAGCTAATTAAAAAAAATTTACGTGTTAACTAAGGTTAAGTACTCTTCATTTCTCATCCATGGTACAGTAATGCCCACCTTAGTGTCAAATCACTTAATTCATATAGTGTTTATTTAGGCTTATTTTTATGTATTTTTGTGCCCCATGACAGATTATCAAGCAGAGGGGTACAACTGTGCCCCTCTAAATACTGTGTGTGCCCCAGTACAGAAAGAAGTCTAGAAATGCCCTTGCAACCTGAAAAATATATTGAGATCTCTTAGTTAATGGGTATACTCTGGTTGTCAGGTGGTTATTAGGGTGGTTGCCAGGAAAAAGAATTGCCAAGAATAAGCCTAGGAAATTGTCTAGTTGTTCCATTGTTACATTTATGTCTGCACTTTTGCTATGTATCAGTCATTGTGAAATGGTGTTTGAGCAGGTAAAAGCATAAAAAGACAAATATTATGATACTGTTATTTATATTTACTAATCCAAATCAGCTTACATTTTTGTAATAAGACTCTCTGGATTTCACAGGCACTGCATAGACTACAAAATTACACACTGTGCAGTCTCCATAGACAAACATTGGAAGTAGGTCATACTTATGAGCTCAGTGCCTTTCAACATGGCATTGTTGTAGGATGCGACCTTTCTAGCAAGTCAGTTCATGGAATCGTGAGTAACAAAGATCTGTCTGTACACAATTGCAATAGTCACTACCATGTTCCAAACTGCATCTGAAATGTAAGTACATTAAATAAAAACTGTATGCTTCTTAGCTTTGGTTTCTGTGTCCTAGCAGTTGCACACAAGTTTTAGATCACCTTGATATAATTGACATCTATTGGACTTATTGTCTGTGTATGTTTTCAGTCATCCAGGCCATGATAGTAAAATGGAGAGTTGAGTTGAAGGCAACTGGACTTAGTTCTTGAAGACATTTAACCTCTCATTTACTTCTTTAGCTCTGGAAACCTGAAGTCCCAGGTATGTAACTTGAATGGGGTTATCATAGTGGAGGTGGTACTAAGGGTTCTTGACCTACCCTGTCAATACACGAGTTGTTAGTATTACAGGGGCCAAGGTGTGACCCATTAATGAGTTTGTTGCCCCACTAACCATTATGTGAGTTGTTAGGGTCTTATGAATCGAGGTGTGAATGGGGGTTTAACCCCTTGATCAAATGTCTGGGCCACATAATTCAAAACCCTAATGCTATTTCACACAATGCTGTTCCCAAGTAATTATGTGTTACTTGTGGCAACAATTTGGAGAAGACCCTCAAAACCGTGTTGTACCTTGTTGGTTGCATACAGTTCATTGCCCTCATCAAGGCACATGTGTCACTATACACTTGTATCAATATTTCTCTACCAGTCGCTGCACTCTTGTGTCTGGGCCAGTCACTCTATACTTAAATCACTCAAGGTTTTTTTACACTCAGAAAATATGATGTAAAAGCTAAAAAAAAAATCCATATACGTCGTGTTATAAGACCTTCTAAAAAGCAGTCTAACATGAAGTAAGAAAGGCCACATTCTCCAATAGTTCTAAGAAATATAATAAAGTTCCTCCAGTGTGAAATCTGAGAAGAGTCCAATGTGAGAATATGGGCTGGACTCCCGACATGTCACTGGCACTGATGAGCCAATAAGGGGACCAAGAAACGCTGGTGGAGGAAAGATTCTGAAAGGCTGGTGCTTGGAGGACAGAAGGCGTCTGCCTCACCAAGGGCATACAATCACAGCACACAGGGATTGGGTTTGAACAGGGGCACCCCTGGCACATTATCGCTATCTGATCAGTAGGCATATCATGGAAGAGAAAAAACATCCAAAAACAATGGTTACAGTGGTATCCATGAAGGTGCGGCCGACCAAGACTAAAGCCCAATGACTATACCATCAGTGGTTGAATGATACACTGTTTTTAATGTGTTATACTGTATTTACCCTACATACTAGTTCTAGTTCACAATCTGATTAACTCTATCTGACTCCCTCTTTGGCCCAGACCCCTGTCTAGCAGAATGCCTGTTACAATACCATTTGGGCTTTGCATCATTGTTAAAAGTATAGTTTGACTCAAAGACACAGGCAATTGGCTCTTGCAGTTCACACAACACATTTATGTAATATCACTACTAAATTATTTGAAGCTAAAAAAAACCCCCCCAAAACCAAACAACACTTAGCACCTCATGTTTTTCTCATTTTAAGTTCGTTATCTGTCCATTATCTTTAATCACCTTTAGGAGCCAAAATCTTTACCATGTATTATACTTCTTTTCTTTCTATGTCTAAGCAGCAGAGAAAGCAAACAGTGCTAAATCCCAGCAGATGTGGGAAGAGGGAAAGGGTTGAAACATGAGATCACAGGTCTTCTTCTGGAAAAGTTTTGGTGCCAGAAAGAGCTGTAAAGTATTTTAAAACCTCATAGATGCAAAGTTTAAGCCATAAAGAATGTTTTTAACTCAGTGAAGAATAAAAGGTATTGGGGAGTGAAAGTGACCCATATGTGATTTTATTCCATAGAATCAGCTACTGTGATTTAACACATACTTTTACTAGGAGCCACTGCATGCAAGTGTGTACACTACAATTGTGTATGTGCCTCAAGTGGAATTTTCTAATTTCTAGCTATGATACATTTTAGACTGGGTACATTCATGTGTCCTGTATTTGCATTATATATATATATATATGCTATTCTCTCTTTTCTTAGAGGCACTATCTTCATCATTTGTACACCAGGTGTTTAATGATGTAATATATTTGGCTGCTTTTTAGTTGTCAAATGTTATGGAAGTACATTTGTGAAAAATCTGGCTAACACTTATATGACAAACCTCTTATGTAATGCTTCCAGTGTGGGGCCCTTTGAAATCAATTTAGGTTTTTTTTTTTCCCAATTGTCAAAGTAATTCTTATTTAAAACATCTGTCTATTTATTGTTTGCTCTGCACAGTGTTTATAGGTGCCAAATTTCATTTCACTACACCTTTCACTTCACTAAATTGACAAATACACCATTGAATCTCTCAAATCTCTAATCTGTTTAATATATTTAGTTTAAATGCAAATAGTAAGGTTCTGTATCCTCATTTGTTTTTAAACTATTATACATTCATAAAACCATGGCTGAACAAGATTGTGTCACACCTTTAACATTTTGGATTGGTGCCTTCTGTACTCAAGAAGAATATAGTTCAAATGTAATTGCTACCTTAAATTGTGCTTTAATGAGTGTTTTTAACTGAGTCGCTGATTAGCTGATTCAGTGTGTTTGCAGACCTTGCACAACAACCAGCTGAATAATTTGTAATTTGATTAAAAGTCTTTCTGCTTGCAAGTACACTTTCAAGCTGACTTTCATTAAGGATTTGATACTTTGGATTGCATGGTCTTTTGGTTGTATGAATGACTATGTCTTAATGTCGTGACAACATTTCTTTGAATCAGCCACCGCATGTTGCATGTTTTATAAATTGATAAAGACCCTCTATCAAATGGTGGCCTTATCATTTAAATCCACACTGAGGAAAATGTTGATCTATGCTAGTGCTTGAGGCCATGCCTTATGCCTGGTCCCTGTGGTCTCTGGGGATAGGTTTTAGGAATACCCTGATCAGAATTAGTATTTACTAACGAAACAACAAAATGTGTGTCTGTATAATATAAGAATATGCTTTTGTAGTAACCTTCTGCATACATGCAAACTGCGTACATTATGTACTCCTATTTGAAGTACTTTTATGGTTTCTGTGGCTCTGTCTGTGTGAATCACCACAGATGACATGTATGGATTGTATTTGGCTGGATAATATTATGACCACATGCGTTTACACTTGTAGCTTGGAGAGATCAGTGTAAATAGTACAGACTGACTGTTTTGTATATACACTATAAATTCATTTACTTCTGCATAATCCCTACCTAATCCTTATCGGTCATTCAGTTCATACCTGCTTAATCCAATTCAGGGTCATCTGGAACACACTGGTTAAAGCAGGCATGACCCATTTAGAAATGACAGCATGGGCTGTGCTGATCTTTATACTTTTACGTTCATGTCATTTAGCGGACTCACTTATTTAGTGCGATTCACACCTTGCAATCTTACCAATCCAACCAACTGTGGGTTTAAGGGCCTTGCTTAAGGACCCAGTATCGGCAGCCTGGCAGAGGTAGGGCTTCTACCCTGGATCTTCTGGTCCAAAGTCCAATACCTTAACCACAGTTATGCAGTCAGAAACTGAAACTGCATGCATAAATGAAATATAATTAAGTATTCGTATGAACAAAAGAATTCCATATTAGTCAGATGTGGCTTTAGGAAGACTGTTTTAAATGACCAATAGAGAAATCACAGAAAAGAAATCTGGTCATCACAGTGAAACATCCGCACTATCAGCACAATCAGTACGTGACCTTAAACTGTTTGTTATTATATCATATTTATGCCTCTGGCCTGGTCCAGATTCCAGTCATAGGAAAAGAATGTCATCATCTGGAATCCAGAGATGCAAAAATATTTCCAAAGTCCAAATAGTGTATGAAGCTGTTTCTTGATGTATTATTTACCAAGTCACGATGATTTCCCCATTGCATTACAAAAATCTTTAATTTAACTTGGTTTTGGCATTGTACATTGCACAATTGTCAATTGTCTAACTATAAATAGAACACAATCTCTGCAATGCACAACCTTAAATATGTCTGCAATATTCACTACAAAACATAATGAGTATGAAAGTAAGTATAAAAAGTATTAACCATAATCAGTGTCCAGAAGTCTTGTAGCAGCTAAATGTATTTGTAATATGGCTTTGGGATTTTTTTCTCAGCACTTCCTTTCAGAGCAATTATAGTTCTGAATCTATCTTAAGTCATCTTGCATGTAGAAACAATGCATCTTAATTTGAGCTCTTTTATGATTATGTGACCCTGAGAAAAGCTTTCTTCTGTTGACTGTTGTAAGTTAATGTTGCGTAATGGATAGGTGCACCAATACTATTTTATCATTAATGATTTCATACAGTTTTTCCAGAAACTTTTCTTTGCTTTGCATACCTGGCATGTCTGTGTGCAGTTCAGTCAAAGCCACTTGATTAATCTTACAAAGCTTACCTTCCTTTTATAGCATTTAGCAAACACCCTTATCTAGAGGAACCTTCAGTTAAGATAAGCGATCTACTTAAGTTGGCAGCTTGGCAGAGACAGGACATTAATTCATAAAGCTCTGATACTTATTTCAGAGCTGTAACCCCTGGATATTAATAACATTTTGGACAATGGAAATTGCAAGCAGGAACATGTATAGTTCCCTCCACGATTAATGGCACCCCTTGTTAAGGTGAGTAAAAAACTGTTATAAAACGTTTATCCTTTGGTAAATTAGCTTAATCTATTTAATATTGAATTATTTAAAAATAGTTGATTGAAATAACAGACATATTTCGATTTCAAACATCTTTGTTTTTCATGTCCATTATTACATCTACTCCTAAGAGGTTCCCAGAGGCTTTTGAAGAAAAATAGCTCATCACAACATTACAGACCCTCTACCAGTTAACACTGGGCATCAGGATCTTTGGAGTGTAGTCATCGTTATCAAATGAAATCTAATAGCAAATAAAACAAGGGTATATGTAATTAAATTGTGGCCTAAGGAATTTGCACAGTGCTGTGCACTTAAAACTTCAACGCTGACCAGGTCTAATCACCTTTCATTATCACTTACATCCATATTAGGCTGTGTGCAAAGATAATTTAAACATACAGTTGAGATCTTAATAAACCCTTAAGGACTGTTTCATTGAAGATTAATGATAGGCAATGTAGACAAACTGAGTCGGGATTTTTTTATATTTGAAGAGCATTGTTGCTATGTTCTTAGTTGGCAAGTGCCTTAGTTGTTAAATGATGGCAATTGTAAGGAATATTAGAAAGCCAGAGTTCATCATGGCAGAGTTCACATATGTCCAGTGACATATTGATGAGCTGTATTGCCTAATTAATATTGCTTGGTTAAACACATTGCCTATACTATTTCATGGCATAAGGATCCAGTAGTATTGTACTCTGAATGATAAATATTTATTTTGATTGTATTCATAGTTAACTTTTAATCTTTGCTACTGTTGTCTCTTCACTGTAAGTTCTAAACCAGCCATTATGAACCCCTCCACCCCTCCCCCAACCAAAACAAAACACAACACATTACCCTGAAAAATCTAGTAAATGTAATGTAGGGTCACGGGTTAATTTGATCAAGCTCATCCCTTTTAGTCACTTGTAATTTGACATGATCTACCAGTATTTAGGGGTCCTTTCTTGATCTTTCTCACTTTTCCCCTCTGTAAACAACCACAACATAGAATTTTACAAAACACCATATCATTAAACCATGATTTATATGCAAACTAAATGTTTTTTTGAATGACATAGTCAAAGCAGTAACATTCGTCCTCACAATTGTGTTGACGTGGTACGTTTAGAAGAACAGTGATCATCAATAGACACCATAACAGTCTGAGTGTGTATTTATCTAACATTGCGTACGTACGCCCCTCTTATGAACTGTAATGAATAGGTAAAGCTACAATCTCCAAACAGCTGCTCCCTAATAGCTACTGTTTAATAGGTACGATTTCTGTTGTTTATGAGATGTTAGGAAAGGACTGAACACCCTCCCACATTCCTCCTCATTTAATCCATCTCTTTCCACCCCATCCCTCTTCACTTGTCTCTCCCTCATGGTCTTGTATTCTGCTTTATATTTTTTGACTATGCACAACCTCTGGATCAATTTCATCCTGTCAAATATTCTCATTATATGGCAGCTGCATTCTCAATTTGACATTCCTGTTCATTGTACCATAGCTGTTATATTGAAATGACATGTCGTGTCTGTTCTGAGATTGAATAGTTGCTACTCTAAATGCACCAGTGTTTGCACCTCAAAAAAGTCAAATTTGTTATATATATTTTTCAATCGTATTCCAGTGTATCCCACACATGTTTTAAACACTTACGTCTTAGTGAGTTTGGATCTTAAAATACAATGAGTGTAAATGTTTGTCTTAAACTTTGAGCTTAAAAGAGCAGTGGCACTGACTATATACAAATAATCTGCAGATAAAGGGGAACTCTGTAAAATACTTTTTTAATTACAAAAAGATGTTTATTACAGTCGTTTTGTTAATTTTGTTAATGGTGCTAAGCGTTTGACTTCTGTCATGATGATGATAATATGATAATACATTTTACATGCTTTGACTTGGGCATTCTTAAGCTCACTTTATTCTTCTTTAAGCATTTTTGGTTAGGGTTGTTGTCCTATTGAATGATCCATTTTCTATTGAGAGTCTGTTAACTGACATAATCTGATCATTCAGAATATATTGTTGTCTTGACCAAGTTGTAGCAAAGCATGCAATAATCATGATACTACCACCAAAATGCTTCACAGATGCATTGTTTCTCTTCTTCAGACATTCGGTCATCCATTGTCTTATCCACCTATCGTAATCTTGGTCATGAGAGAGCAGGCAACACATAGTGCAAGACAGGGACAACCCTAGACAGTGGGTTGTGTGTGTGTGTGTGTGTGTGTGTGTGTGTGTGTGTGTGTTAAGCGGCCCATGGACACACCATTATTGTTCAAACAGTTCTTCAGTTGCATAGAAGGTGCTCTGTGTTCTTAGTAACCTTGCAAACCATTAAACACCTTGTTCTTGAAGTGACCTGTGATGGCCAACAGAAAACCAATTCCAGTCCAGTTTGTAAACAATATGTGGATTGACTGGAGTGGCTTTGGACTCTATCACTCTTTGAAGATGGTTTTTCAATTCTTTCCAGTCTGATGAGCATAAATAACCTTTAAGGCCCATAAGGTCCTTAAATGGGTTTTGATCCAGGTAAATGTGTTTAGGAGATAAGACTCTGTTTTTTAAGTACAACAGTGTTCCCACTCATGCCTGATTGCTATCTCACTGATTGAACTCTTATTTCACCTTCAGATGAACACAAATTCTGTGTTCCACAGAGTTATTACTGTATGTACAATGTTACCATGACAGTGTAAGTTTTGATAATATGGGCAATGCAGGAAGCCACAAGTGAGTGAATGAGAATTTAGTTTTTCCAAACGTTCTGTACTATTTCAGCCCAGCATTATCCTCTAATGTTTAACTGGTGTGAAAGACTGAACTGAGCTCTTTTCAAGCTTTTTAGGCATTTTTGTCGTTAACTGAATTGCCTACTATGGGTCAATTTGCTAAAGTCTAACATCATTGTTTAGATTTTTCATAGGTGTTTTGACCGAATGGAAGCAAATCCCTACATGATGTTCCTGAATCTAGTGAAGAGCTTTTCCAGAAGATAAGTAACTGTTAAAGCATGGTTAGAGTTAGGTGTTAGTGTTAGGCTAGCGATGTATGTGTGCTGGGTGTACACAAAGTAATTGTGTGTTAGTGTTACTATTGACATATACTTAGCCGAAAACGTTGTATTGTGCATGTATGCGTAGACTTGTGTCTGGTTTTATTGAACTTCATTCATTTTGCGAAATATTTCATTTGAAATTTTGTGTGTAATGTGCAAAAGGATTCTGTTGGCTGTCTTTGTTGTTAATATACTGCATACTTCTACGAAAACCCGAAAAGATACATAAACAGAGCTCACTGTCAGAGAAATCGAAATGATGTGCACTCACTTGATCCTGCACATTCCATAGCCAGTTGTTCCAAATCGGGGTGGTGGGAGTTAGTATTCAGCTCTGGAATAAAATAAAAGAACTGTTCTGGTTTTAATTTATGTGTTGAGTGAAATGAAAAATTTTTGTGTTATTCTATATATTACTGACAAATCCCAAAAAGAAACAACAGCACTGACAGAGTATTTAAATGACAAGTGGACAAAATAGCAGTAAAGATGCAGTGTTTTTAGACCTTCGTTGATCTATAATCATAATATAATTCATAACATAATCTAAAGAAGACACATTTATATTCATATTTGACCAAAAATACTAATGTTTTAACTTCACAAACTTCACAAATCAATATTTCTGGTTTCATGTTTCTGGTACTGTTCTTTCATAAACAGAGTTTGGTTCAGATGATCACCTAATTAGGACCTCAGGTGAATCAGGTGTGTATGTGTTGTACTTCATGTGATATTGTCATGGAAATGGTGCCATACATTTACATAAGTTGAGGAAGAAGAAAGAAGAAAACTTGGAGGGGTCTCTTATATTTTTCCTTTTGCAAATGTAGGCTGTAAAGTCAAAATGTTCATATTTGTTCTCCATTCTCTTGAGCGCTTTTTGGTTTAAACCCAGTCTGTCTGTATGAATGATGAGAAGAGAATTTATGTTAGCTCTGTATGCTGATGTTCTGTGCTAAGCTTTGCATTTTATCATAGCAGTTAAACTACGCATTTCACATGTACTTCAAATAAGACATTTCTATTGGCCTATGGGTTTAGTAGAGTTGGATGATAGCAAAAACACTGCTAATTTTCTAAATGCTAAATATGTAAGCACAACAGACAACAGGCTATGAAAAGATTTACCTATTAATAAGAAACATAATAGCTGTTTTCAGAAATATGAGCGACCTATTTAAGGTCTAATCCATTGGCACAGAGAATTAGCGACTGGCCAGAGCCAGATCTCACAAGGTGAAAGTCAGGGTTTGCCCTGGCATAAAATAAATACATAAATTAATTGCCACCTGAGGGTTTACATCTGCCTGATTCTTTAGTTGTTGCTGTGTGTGTATGTCTGTGTAAATCAAACCTGTTAAACACATTCCTAAACAAATATAGAAGTTGATTAACACTACAGACAGGCACCCACTTGAATATTATATAAACTCTGTATTTTCCTGATAGATGCACCCCTACCTGATAAACTGCCTGATAAACTGCCTGATATCGCTCATACTCTTCCCAACTCAGAGCTGGCAGGAAAGGAGTCCTCAGCTGAGTGGAAATCACAGTACTTCTGATAAAGAGTTCTTGGACCAATATGCTGCTGTTGGACGGTGCCTTTGGTTCCTCTTGTTCTGTTGGAAAGCCCAAGTTGTTTTTTTGTGCTGCTAAATTGCAACAAGCTGTTTTTTATTCCTGTGCTTAATCGTTTTTGCATGGCTGATTGGAAGCCAAAATACATATGCTAGTTGAAGTTTTTCCTTTTTCATTAAATATTATGTTTTCACATTACTTTGGAGAGTACTCCAGACTTCCTGAATGAAAAGAATTTGCCTTCTAAACTAAAGGTGCAATTTAGTAAAGCAAATTAGTAAAAAAAAGTATTATTGGCTTTCCAGTTCTCCTCACATGCACTCAGATAAACTTTGATGTTCCACAATGTATGCTGATTAATGTCTGCATTTTTATGCTTTAACAGTATCTCATGATTCATGCTGGTACAGTGTTCATCATTTTTCATGAGTTGGAAGCTTTTTAATATGAATGTTCAGTCACATTATTCAGTTATTAGCACTTGGCTCACTGACTAGATGACATTGTGTGTTATGAGCTAGCTTTACCTGCATAAAGTTGTGATTAATGTGGTACATTCGGCTAGTATTAAACCGATTTGCATTTCAGAGCATGAAAGAATGATGATGTGTCCCATGCATTAAAAGAGTGTGACAATACTAGAGAGGAATTTACCATCATGTTAATATTGTTATAGTAGATATACACTGCTCACTAAAATTAGGGGATATTTCAAAATGAATATGAAGCCATTAAAAAAGAAGCATTTGATTTAATTCCCTTAAACAAAATCATCAGAAAAGCAAATGAAAAGTCAAGAAAGTTGCTAGTTTTCGCAAATGAGATGCAAACTCAATTATTGTGCTCAAGTAGTAAGTGGCATATTCATGAGGGTGAAACAGGAGCATGTCAAACCGGACGAGAGTGTCACACAGTGACTGTACAGGTAGGGTGTATGGTCACCCAAGTCTGCCAAAACACACTGACAGTAATGGGGCATGGACAGAATCAGATTGCTCAACAGTCCTTGTGGGATCCACTTCGTAGTAATTTTGAAATTTCACCTAATTTTGGTGCACAGTGTACATACACTGATCGACATTTTGAAAAGAAAATTCTGATGACCTAACTATTTTTGCTAATTTTACTCAAATGAAAGGTGTTGATTGCTAATATGGAGCTAAAAATATGCAATATAGAATTGCAAATGAGAAATGTTTTTTTAGGTTATAAAGTTGAATATTAAGGGTAATAAGAAGTTAAACTTGAGTGAAAGAGCAGGACAAGTGGTACACAAGTACTTGAAGCACTCACCAACTCTACTGAACTTTAACGAACCTCTCAATTTCATATGCAAGGAGAAAGGTGCAACACTTTCCGAAGGCTAACAAGAGGTTAATTCTTAATATTCTTTTCACTGGCATTATTTCATTGTATGCTGTTCTGCCTTTGCTCAGCTATCCCAAAAGAACAGAAAGTAAGGAGATTTGTAACTCCTTTGCTGTCCTAGAAAAACTGATATAACATTCAGATACTCACATAAAATCTAGTAATAGTCAATATATTTTTGATTCATAAGGGTCTTTAATATTTAGCGAAAAATACACATAAATGTGGTATCTGGAGCCAACAGGTTTCTTTAGCCTTGAACGCAGCAACTCTGCTGACGACTTCAGCAGATCAAGATTACGTACCAAGTTATTCAGCTCAGCTTGAGTGAATGGTTAGCACATTCTATCCTGGCATCTGCTTCTGAGGCCACAAAGTCTTCACCATCAGGGCCTTTTGAAAAAAATTGGAATGACAGAAGTAATCATTCTCAGTACTTTCCAAAGTACTGAAGATGGGTACAGAGACTATGTCGCAGTGAGCAACCGGTTATATAGCTGAGGGGACATCTTTAAACATCTTTAAAACACATCTGTGTTCATGGCTGTAATAATTACCATGCAGAAGTGGCAGTCTTCAAAATGGTTTTGAGGCTCTTGCCACACCATTGGATCTCAAAAGCTGAATGTGGTGCCAAATGCTTGTCCAGTTTAACCCCAAAATATGCATGATAAGATTGTACATAGTCATATATACTGCCCTTTGTTTCGGTGCAGTAAAGTGATCACACATATAATAAAAAATATCAGGACCCTCCAACACAGTCCACAAATTTTTCGAGTGCTGGATGACGTATTCAACAACATAGATTTAACAGTGTTAAATTTGCTACAACTGAATGCTGCCGTCGGGTTTCACGCTTATATAGCCATAAAATGCCAGTTTTAAACATTAATTATCAGTCTTCCTAGAGTCCTAAACTTTCAGGGTGTGTAAACTTTTGATCATGGTGATTTGGATAGTTTATGTTGTCATTATGATTTAAAAAGGACAAACACAATTGTTTGCTAATAAATGGTTTCACCAAACCACTAACCATGAATAAAAGAATAGGTTTTGGATTATCATTCATATTCTTTTAATAACGGTCAAGAATTACAAATTTGGCCAAGGTATGTAAACTTATGAGCACAACTGTGTGTATATA
>JAUZST010005687.1:0-15373 GCA_034779995.1 Parotocinclus haroldoi | reverse complement strand
GTGCCTGTCAGTTCCAGTGAAAGGGGTGTGGCCTGTGTGCCTGTCAGTTCCAGTGAAAGGGGTGTGGCCTGTGTGCCTGTCAGTTCCAGTGAAAGGGGTGTGGCCTGTGTGCCTGTCAGTTCCAGTGAAAGGGGTGTGGCCTGTGTGCCTGTCAGTTCCAGTGAAAGGGGTGTGGCCTGTGTGCCCGTCAGTTCCAGTGAAAGGGGTGTGGCCTGTGTGCCTGTCAGTTCCAGTGAAAGGGGTGTGGCCTGTGTGCCTGTCCCTGTTAAAGCCAGTGAAGATGTGGCCGTAACATTAGACTGCATGTCTGTCAATCTCATTGTAGTAGCACTACTGTCTCAAACATCTTGTTTTTGTATGAAAAGAAGCGTAATATAATTATAAATATGTAATGGCCATTAGTAGCGAACAGGAATGCTGAACCACATGGTGGTTCCAAACTTCGAGGCAGCACAGAGGCCAGTGCCAAGTACAGCCACAAAAGACCAAAAATGCTAACTGTACCAACAGCTACAAAGTCAGAACAAGAAGTTCTGTGGACCCACAGGCCTCGGAAACAAACAGAACCTGCAGAGTTAGTGACCAGACCAAAGAAGTGGGTTCAGTGCCTGGAATTCAAAAGCGGCATGGAGTCTAATGGAGGTCGACAATTAGTGGCATTCAGTGGATTTTATCAAGCGTTTTTCCACTCTCCCCTTCCCCAGGTTTATATAAATACCAACGGTGTCCTCGTCCAATGCAAGCAAAAACAACTATTTAAAGTTTGTTTTCCTCCAGAGTTTGTGACTCTTTTCTTTCTCTTTTTTTTCTTGGAAGTGTGGAGACTTTTCATGGGAAGCCTGCAATTACATACTGCATGGGAACCAAGAGACCACTGAAAAACAAATGGCTAGGAATATAAACAAAACCAGAGCTCAGTAACACGCTCGGCTAAGAGGAAACATTACATATTAAATGAGTTCTGTACTATCCATTCACCACCAGTATGGGAAATATCTGCAGACTACCAACGTTAGCCAGGGACACTAAAAGGGATCACTGAAAACTTCCACTAATCTTGTACAGAATCGGTTCCAGAGCAGTGGGGACGTAAATCATAAATAAAAACAGAATACGATGGTTTGCAAATGCTTTTCAAATTAATACACTACAAAGACAAGACATATAATGTTCAAATGGATAAACTTTTATGTATTTATTTATTTTCGCCAATATTCACTCGTGGAATTTGTTGCGTTCCAAATAGGTTAAGACGGGGACAACAAAGACTTGGAAAGTTGGGTATAAAGGGAGCGTCCCCGAAAGAACAGCGTTTCTTATGCAATTTTGTTGTGCAAACTTGTGCATTTGCGAGGAATTTTGGGATTTCAGCATCTACAGTCCATGATATCATCAAAAATATTCAGAGAATCTGGAGAAATCTCTGCAAGTAAGCGGCAAGGCCGAAAACCAACACTGAATGCCCGTGACCAAAAAAGGAAAGGTCGTGTAAGACAGAGGTAAACATGCCCCTGTCCCACTTGGAACGTGTTGAGTTTATCAGTGAACGCTATAACATTGAACATTTGAACTTTATCTTGTCTTCGTCGCGTGTTCAATTGAACATGGGTTGAAAAGGATTTGCAAATCATCGTATTTATGTCTTAACTTCCTTGGTGTTGTAGTAGATATGCAAGGGCAGTTGATAAACGTTTATATAACAAACGTTTGCACAACAGCCATGAAATCGTGGTTCCGGAGGACTTGGGTTCAAATCTCTGGGAGAACTTGTGAAGATGTATAGAAATAACGAAGCGTTCCTTTAGATTTATACGATACAATAACAGCAAGGCGGATGTGTGTACGTTTTTGTGCTTGTGTATTCCTACCTGGTGAGCTGTCGACGCAAAGCCCAAGCCCAGCTGTCTGCAGACTACCATGGCCTCATTAATGCCCCAGTTCTCACTGCACACAGCTCCCCAACGCCCATCAATCAACACCTCTACCCGCCCCTCTGAGGCATCTCGTCCTCCAGCCAAACGCACCTGATGGAAAAGAAAACGAAGCAAAGTTCATTTTACAATGACCATTACGATATGCATTAAGGCAAGTCCTCCCGGTTAATGTCAGATCGCTTTAACGTATGAGGTCTTATATATATCTAATTCGCATCTGAATGACAGAAGACTAGTACAAGCAAACCCCCGTGACCTCTGATGACAGAAAAGACAATCGAGGTCATTCAAGTGAGCAACACAATTCCAACTCTTCCTCACCAGACGCAGGATACAAACTGGCTAAGTGCTAGAGCAATGGTGCTTAACCACCCTGGTTTGTATCCTGTCGTGTTGTTGGCGAGGCAAGTTATGTTTCGAGGTTTGTCTGACTACAAACTTAACGACTTTCAGTCGGGTTTGTTATGTCTGTTTCGGTTTTCACTTTGCCAGGGAGCTCGAGAATCCCTCACATCATGGAGTCTGGGTCTGTGGTGCACAAAAAGGCTGGGGCGCCTGGCCTGGTGGTTCGTTAGATTATTTTCAGATGACATTTTTTCGTAAATAGAGGAGCATTTGAGCTATAGTACAAATGCGACTCTCACCGTGGCTCCCAGGTTAGTTTTGGGAACATTGCAGCGTACTGAAACATCCTGGGTGTGCTTGCAGGTATAGAGGGGAACGTCACGATACTGGCACTGCATGATGGAACTCTCCCGCCCTGTACACTGCACTGAGTTCATATGGATTGGACCGGTACCTGCATAACACACACAATGTTAGATGTTAGATGGATGAACAGGTTTGTTCTTAGTGTAGTGACTGTACCAGGGGCCATGAGATGGTGGAAAGCGGAATGTGACACCACGCACAGAGGGAAAAGTACTGGGACATACAGTGCTTTCAGGAAGTCGTTCACCTTTTTTTCACAATTTATGTTGCGACCTTGTGCTAGAACAGAAAATAAATCAAGTAAATAAATCCCCATCACAGTGCACCAGGTACCCCGTAATGACATAAAACATTCTGCTGTGCTGAAAGTTCCCAAGAGCATGGAAGACGTTTGGGATGACCAGGACTCTTCCTAGCACTGGCAACCCCAAAAACTACGTAATCTCGCGAGAAGGCCCTTAACCCAAATGGTCAGTCTAACTGGGCTTCAGAAAGAAGACATTCCTCTTTAAAATACACATGAAAGCCAGACTGGAGTTTACAAAAAGCGCCTTAAGAACTCTTAGACTGTGAGAAACGAGATTCTCTGCTCTGAATGTAACCAAGACTGAACACACTGCTACCAAGCCCAGATTGGTGGGGTGCTGCAGTGATGGTTGACCTTCTAAAAGTTTCTCCCATCTGCACGCAGGATCTTTGGAGCTCAGCCAGAGTGGAGATTGGGTTCTTTGGGTTAGCCAGCTCTGTAAAGAGTCCTGGTTGTTCCAAACTTATTCCGTGTAGGAATTATGGATTCCTCCGTGCTCTTGGGAACTTTCAGTGTAGCAGAATGTTTGGTTGCCTTCTCTAAATGTGTGCCTCCACACAGTGCTACCTCTGAGCTCGTTTTTTTTTTTCTCCTCGTGGCTTATCTTTTACCCTGATATGCAGTGGTAGTTGTTCGACTATTATTACTATTAATATTATTATTACTTATAGCATTTAGCAGACGATTGGGTTAAAGGTCTTGCTTAGGGACCAGTGGCAGCTAGGCAGTGGTGGGATTTGAACCCTGGATCCTCTGATTCGTGTATCCAGTAGCTAACCTAGGCTGTCCAGAGGGACCTTATATAAGTGAAGGTCTTTCAAAATAATGTCCAATCAACCGAATTGACTGTTTATCATTATGGGAAAATGATGCTGCGTCTGGGTTTCCATGTGAGGTCTTGTCCATGTATCACTGGTCCCCTGTCCATCTGTCTCCTGACTTCCTCCTGCACTTATCCGTGTGCAGTTTTATTCCGTTAAAGTCTGCCTTCCTATTTACTGCCCTCGTCTAGTCCTCACTGTGACTTGGGCTGTCTATAAACCTTTACCACTTACAGCTACATCTGTTCATGTCTCAGTCTCTCCCGAACAAGCGTGACCGTTTCTTTTCCAACTTGCAGGCATGGAATGATTTATGAAATCTCTTTCAAACCAGAAAGTGCTTGAGGAGAACGTGAGGCCATTTTCTTCCAGGATAACGATCCCAAAGGAATGGCACAAAAAGAAGAAATTGAGGGTTATGGAATTGCAGGAATCCCCTCGAAGCAGTTGGGGAAAAAAAACAGCAGTCTGCATTTTTCTTCCCAGTAAATGTCAGTGACTGGTAAACAGTTATGGGAAACGCCTACGTGAAATAATTCTACCAAAGTGTGATATACTGAAAGTGTGAAAGTGTGAGCCACTGAAGCCTGGGTACGTTTCTTTTCCACAGAGTAACATTTTCTTGGTTCATGTTTAAAAAAAAGTAATGATCGCACGTTCAAATTTCCAGTTGAAGAACAAATCCAGTGTGAATCCTGTCCAAATCCGGTGTCTGAGTCTGAGACCACTTGTGGTGAAAATGCTGGTTTGGAACTTTGTCAAGAAAGACTTCAGCAGGATAGCAACCCAAATCTGGTCGCTCAGAGCCTGTAGCATAACGGAATCACTGCTCCCAACACGTCTTAACAGCTAGATCGGAACGGCCTCTCTCAAAGTCTGTCAACTGGGCAAAATGTCTTTGATCACATCATAGAGGCATGTCTAGCAGTCAACACGCTCACCAAGAGGTAAGCTACCCAAAAGTGGCATTCGAGAGCCTTTTTATAGGACAGCAGAGGAGGCAATTTTATGCCCTATTTACTATGCTCCTTTATATTGTGCCATCTGCAGGCCATTCTTAGTATTAATTGTCGAGCAGAATAAAACTCGTAGCCTACAGACTACAATTGTCTACAATTTATGGTGATTAAGCTGCCAGTAAAATGTTCTGTTCTGCCATAAAGGGAGTCTATTTTATTGGCACCCGAGAAAGAGGGAGGGGCTTGAATTACTTTACGACTTCGCTGGCTTGCATAACAAGTAACGCTTTATCAACGCCTTCGGAATTTCAGTGTTCCAAAAAAAAGAAAAAAAGAGAGAAGCTTGGCATGCTTACGAAAGCTGCTTGTGTTTTGTGTGTATCATCAGCTGTTATTTTGTGTGATCACGTCTAGCTTCTAATAACATGCAACCACAATCCCCACACTCAAGACAAGTAGCGAGCTTAGGCTTTTATCCTCATGGCAGCTCCCGCTTTTAGCTAGAAATGGTGATTAGTGCGTTTTGCTTGGCATCGCCAGCTCCTGGCCCAGTCAAAAGAAAAACAGATCAAACCGGGCACGGTACGCGGCGCAGCTGTGATGCGGATGGGAGAGGCGCATGTTGCAGCCCAAACACCTAGCGTGCCATTTCAGGCTTCCAAATAGAAACGCGTGTCTAAGCCACAGCTCCTTGGATTGTAAGACTGTATTAATTGTAAGTCACTCTGGATGAAGGCATCTGCTAAATGCTGTAAATGTAGAGTGATATTGTGTGTAGGATGTTCAGGATAGGATATGAACAGTGGAGGTTAATAATGTACAAAACTATTGACCGGAAGCTTAACAGTTCAAATCCCTGCCCTAATAAAGGTGATGCTGTTTGGCGCAGGTTAGTGCGATATGTTTGCCATTCAAAAACAAAGCAACGTCCATGTTGATCATCCAAAAAAACCCTAAAGACACCGAGTAGCACTGGCAGAAGGTTCTGTATCACATCCATTAATCGCATATATTCCATTACAATTCATCGGCTTGAATGAATAGCACTTTTCTTGTTCCTTTGCACAAGGTCGTCCACGCACGGTCACAACTTAACAAGGAAACGGTGCATTTTTGACAAGATAACTGATATAAACTGCTGAATGAATGGACGGATAGACGGAGGGACGGACAAAAGCTCCTGGATAGACCACACCACACATTTAAGAAGTATTAAGAACGGAATTCCTAATGCTAATTACTTGTCTGGCCAGTTTGTAACAAGTGAGTCTAGCTTCCAAAAGAGTGGCATGACGTGTGAATAATATAAAGTTTGTCACTGTATTGCACGTTTGTTAGATAACACCCGTCCAGAGTGACGTACCCTTCTGAGGAGCTGTTCATGAGCCCTGTCTGTGGCAGGGCTGAGATTTGAACTTGGAGCCTTCTGATTTGTAAAACCACCTCCTCTTCTACTAGGTTCAGTTTCAATATTCAGGTAATTCCATGAACCGAGAACAGAAGAGGCCTTGACCAACTTCGCATCAAGCATGCAATAACTCCCCAAGTTAATAAACCGAGGCAATGTAGCGATGGCAGATGAGCTGATGGGTTGTTATTTTATAATTAAGTGCAAAGCAGGTACAGAGACAGAAAGCTGCAGCTTGGGGCTTTTTGTTTCATGGTGGCTGAAGCTGAAAATTTGCAGTCCTGGCACTATAGTTATTTCTCGAAAAAGAACTTTCCAAAAACATTTTCCCAAACTGCAGGTCTTTTCTTCGCATTGGTGTGTTCTCGCATGCCCAGCCTAATGAGTACTTCAACTAAATGAGCAATAAATCTATTGATAGGTTTTTCCAAGAGTGTGGCTTTCCTGTTACTAAATGATTGGATTCTATTCCAGAATTTTTTTTAATCACTCTCTCATTACTTCAATCCACAGAAAAGATACTAAAATGTACTTTGCTGTCACTGGAGTGGCACTCTCAAATTAACATACTGTGGGGGCAAAGGTCTGAGTTCTAGTGAAAAGGCATGTTTGGATCTTTCTGCAGCAGGATAATGACCCAAAACACACATCAAAGCTTAAAAAAAAAACTACTTGAAGCCGCTTTGACCGAAAAGGGTCAAAGAGCAGTGATTACCATAGACTCTCCTCCACAGTCACCTGATCTAAACCCATCAAACATTTATGGGGGCATTTCAAAACCGAGAAAATCAGGAATTCAATAACATCACAAGACGCTCTTTGGAATACTGTAAATCATGCTGGAAGAAAATGGATTGTCAGAGTTTGGAGCATGCCAGTTTGAGGGCGAACATACCAAATACTAATCAGTTCTTAAATGTATTAAAAGATTATCCTGGCTATATGACTTGTAAATTAAAAACACTGGATTGGTTCCAGAAAGCAGTTTAGTTGTTTCAGACAGGTCCCTTTTTGAGGCTTGGTCCTCCTAAGGTTTCTTCCTTCTACATTCAGGGTTTTTCCTCGCCACTGTCGCCCTAGGCTTGCGCATTTTGGGTTTGGCCTTTTAAGATCATATGTTATAGTAAATCTGCTTTGAGACAATCCACAGTGCGTGCTACTCGGTCGCTGTGTAACAAAGGAACACATGCTTGCATTGTCTAGTGTCCACGTATGTGAACCAAAACTTTCAAGCACCACTGTGCCGTAGGTAAAATATAGCGAACTCATTCACACTGAGGCGGGTCTCATTACCGCTTCCCCACCAAGTTCCCCACTGTGAGCAGCGTTTTTGGTTATTCGTTCATCCACAAAGCAAACGTTCAAGGTTGAACACGGCCATTTTAGACTAGTCTAAACAGCAGACGCTAGCACTCACTTAGACAAATAGACAAATCTGACCCGCTTAGGGCATGTTTATCACGTGGCTTCTACTGTTTGTTGAGTTTTAGAATACAGACAGACATCACCCGTGAGTATCAGCTCGCTGGTTCCGAAAATGACTTCAGTTTTATAATTAGTTCTCTACCAAAAGAGCAGGTTTTGGCGCAGTTTAGTTTACTTTAAGGATCTTTCGATCATTTCTATTGTCACCAGAATGAGCCAGCCGTTCATGAGGACCTGGACCTGGTTTGCATTATGGACATTATGTAACCCTGTGATGCACTGGTGGCCTGTCTGGGATGCTTTTCTGCCTGCGTCCAGTAAATTCAAGGTTAGGATCCACACTTCCCATTCAACACGGGACCAGGATGTGTGGAAGTAAAAAGTACCATGTTTATACATCTCTGTGAGAGATGAACTGTTTTGCGCTACACAATGGATTCAGAATGCCTTCAGACCCTTTCTCTTTTTCAGATTTCTTATTCCGGGACCTTGTGCTAAAATGTCAAAATCCCATCGACGTAACGAAATGCAAAGAAGTGACAGGCTCTGAAGACCACCTGAGTGCAATGTACTGCTAATACCAATGCAATCACGTCCAATATATTAGCTTTTCATTGTATTACACTGTATGTCAACCAAAAAAACCAAACCAAAAACTTAGTCATCCTACCTTGGCCCAGCATTGCACTCCTAAGAGCCTCTTTAGCAGTGCCGAAGCCCAGCTCCCTACACACCACGCTGGCTGCATTCAGATCCCACAAGTGATCACACACCGTCCCCCACTTGCCCTCCTTCAGCACCTCCACTCGTCCCTCTCCAATCCTGGGGCCGGCCTTCAGGCGCACAATCTGTTTTCACACGTTAAGAATAAAGCTTTGTCATATTCCACTGTGTACGGTACCCAATATAGCGCAATTAGCCAAAACGGCAAAACCACCTGGTACATAAATAATACATTAAAGTGCACAGCACGAGACTAAGGTGCTATTGATGGTGGATGGGGTTAGCATGGTGGGCACACTGACCAGTTTGTGATTAGGAGACCCTGCACTCCAGGGGCATTTTGGGGGTAACCAACATCAAACATGTCTGTGGCTTGTACCACAGAGCACCTTCTTCTGGTTCAGTACCGAAGGAAAAGCCTTCGTTATCCTCTCACCCTGATGAGCTTTCGGGACCAGCACCCTTTTTCCAGCTCATGGTTTGTCCTTCTTCCTAAGACTTTTGGTAGGTGTTCACATGGAACTGACCAGGAGCACCTCAAGTTTTTTAGTTTCTGCTCTGACGGCGTCTGGACGTGTTGGTTTTGCTCGTGTTAAATTTAACCATGTCTTTACACGTCCTGCACTCAACATGCCGACTCTGAGAAGTGACAGAAGACTTTACTGTCTTATTCCAGACCTGTTCCAGAGCATTTTTTTTCATGGCTCATATGTAAAAAATGAACAAACACAACAGAAACGTGTGTGTGTGTGTGTGTGATATACACCCAAGTGTTTAAGTCTTCGTTCACACCTCGGAGGCAACGTATTAAAACTGAACTTTTATAACGTGAAGTGCTTTTTGTTATCGTGTTTGTTGTGAGTTATTATGTGTTAGGTAATGGGATACTTGCTGACTACAGTCTGGTGGACCCTCAGAAACGGACATCCCAGATGGAAAACCCAGTAAGTAATGCATGTTTACCAGAATGTTTGTTTTTCTGATTTTTTTTTCAGTTCAGGTTGTAAATCAACAAACCTATAGCTAAGATTTACTACAGCACTTGAAGTCCACAAGGGGTGGGATATTAACCATAGTAGCTCAGGTGGTAGATGGATCCTGATGCTGAGCTATCAATTCATCGTGGGGGCAAGAGTGCATGGGCCACCCTCATCAGTCAGGTTTATAGTCGAATCCCTTGTCCAGTGTCACTCCATGGGTCTTCAATGTCTTTGTTTGTTTGCCTAACCATGGGATTTCCCTTTCCTAATTTGGTGTTAATAAGCTACAACACGGGCCTGTATTAGAAATAATTAAAATCTAGCTTACATCATAAGCAGACCTGCCAGACTAGAATGTCTTAGGCAGTGTATTTTTTTCTTGTTTTATACATATTTTACTTAGTAAAGAAAAAGTGATTACGGTAAACAAAACTGGAGGCCAAAAGTCTAAAGTTCCAGCTAAATATTGCTCAGCATTCAGTCTGCTCGTGCTGATGCCTCATGTATTGCTAGAACTTTGTTCCTGCGACTTTCGACTTACCCCGTGGACACACCCTGGGTATAATTAGCTTAGTACAGAAATTAGTAAAATCATGTTTGGAACTAGTTGGTGTAACGCGTTTTATTTTTCATTCCTTATGAGGTATAATCACGTCTCAGACTTGGACGGGTGGTTGCTGTAATTTCTACGCATTTTAGCAGTTTAGCAAATGACAGTCATTGGACTCCATGACTGATTTAGTGAGTCATAGCAATAGCAATTCTGAATCTTTTTTTTTCTTTCTTGTTTTAGTTACAGTATACTCACCTGAGATCTGGGAGGAGCTTGAGATTGTCCAGAATTGGATATTTGGGAGAACTGCCATCCAGGTACGCAGCGCACCACAGTGTGCATGCCTCCGTTACACGGTACAGTGTTGCGTGGAATAGACAGCTGAGTCTGGCACTGTGACAAGGACATCTCTGTGCCTGAACACTTTACCTTCTCCACCCAGTAACCCTTCTTACTAACCATGGACCTATAGAGACGGCGAAATTATAACAATAATAATAATAATATGCATGTTACAAACTAAACAGTAAGGATAAAAACACAGCAGCTATCATGTCAAATGTGCCTCACCGTGTGGCTGAATCTGCCATCTTGGAATCCCACTGTTTCCTGAAAAAGAAGAGATTCCATTAATTGTAAAAAAAAAAAAAAAAAAACACCCAACAACAAATAAATAAATGAAACAAACAGAAAAATAGACCCCTTGTCCCAAATGTGAACTCAATAAATATGCTTTTAAGCCTAGACAGACTGGTAAACATGGCCTATTTGTGCTTTACCATGTGAGATTGGGTAAATAAATAGAAGCTGTATAGATCACACAGTCAAAACAAGCTGAGGAGGTTTCGGTGGTTTTGTGGATAACCGAGCAGACTTACAGAGATCCCAGTGTTCCCTGGGTTCATCCAGACACCCTCAGGCTTTTTTTTCCTCACTCTTACCTGTTCAATCTGGTCTCTTATATTTATAAAAGTAAACCCCTGACACTCTAAAACAGACAGCGTAGTGTACCGAGTATCCCCCTACATACACTAGCACAGATTGTTCTGCTTCGATTATGGGACTGTGGTAGCCTAGTGGATAAGGTACTGGGCTATGGACCATATGAACGCATCATGGATCTGAGGACTGGAGTGGGAGTTGTGGCCCTCTGATGTGGTCTGAGTAAAGGTATGAGTACTGGAACTGGTACTGTATGAAGAGCTCAGAGAACTACTCACTATAATTGATTCAATTCCTTATCACTACTATAAATTAATAGAAACTAAAATTCATCTTCCCTGGTATAAAAATGCTGGTTTTCCTGTTCTGATGTGCTTCCTTCACTATTAGAAGATATCACAAAGTTATATATGTATATAATTATAGATTATATATAAGATCCTAACGCTTCTTCACTGTTCAAAAAGCTATTAAGATAAGATATTTAATTATAAGATGTTTCACTTTGGCGTATCCCCTAGTGTTTTAGTGAGCAGTATACTTTACTCCTAGCTTTTTTTTTTTTTACTTTTATTTTAATCTTTTCCTTTGTATAACGCACAACATTTATTCCAAACGTAAACGACACCCTGTAACTTCTGTTTGAGTTGCTTCCTGGGCTCATACCCTGCTGATCTTGTGAACTGACAATCGTCTGACAATGGTAGGGTCTAAAAGTAAGGCTTTCTTCAGTGGAAGTATAGCATCTCATCACACCACACAATGCCACCAGAGAAGCAAGCCTCACACACTGCTGTCTGCCCAGGAGAAACACACACGGCATGTGTGTTGGTGGTCCGGTCTGGTTTTAGGCCATGGCTTCCACAGAAGTGCTTATTTGCCACATGTGCACCTACGAGGCACTTTCGTCAGCAGACGCCCAGTCTCACGTAGCCGTGCTGTAGAGCCGCGAAAGGTCAAGTTCAAAACGAGTGAAGGAAAGATGGATAGCTTCTGATCTCATTTTGAAGTTTCATTCATTTTTAACAAACTTTAGATCCTCCAGCCATTCACTTCGGGTGACGAAGTGCCTTTGTATGATGCTCCTGATGAGAAAGTTCGTTAGGGTCACAATCACAGAAACCGTGAAACCACTAACTAACAGTAATACTTCATTTCTTTTGTGTGTGTTTGTGTGCCTGGGAGGCTCCGAGGATGGCTTTAATGTGGTTTCGATCTGAGCATGACTGACAGGCGTGACATACATCATAACCCTAGACGCTTTGTACCAGAGAGGAAACTATGGAAAACAGCGTTTATGAAAACTGCTTAAAGAACAGTCATTAACCATCCCAGGCACACCTTTATGCATGTTGTCATGCTGTTGTGAAAGACTTGCATTTACATTCACGGTATTTAGCAGACACCCTTATCCAGAGCGACTTATAAAAGTGCTTTAAGACAGTCAGTAATCAGTAACGTCATTTAACCCTTAATAACCAGGAATATAAACAAGAATACAGTTATACAACTGTTGTGTTTTGTTTGTTTTTGTATACCATATGCTACGTTTGAAGGCACACTTACTGATAATGGTTTACATTTATATCATTTAGCAGAAGACCTTATCCAGAGCGACTTACAGTCCATGCAATTGTGGGTTAAGGGTCTTGCTCAGGGACCCAACTGTATCAGAGGAGCTTGTGGTCCATAATCCAGTACCTTACCCACTAGGCCTTAACCACCTTGTTCAAGGACCCGACTGTGGCAACTTTGGCTGAGGTGGGGGTTTTGAACCCTGGCCCTTCTGGCCCAGAGTCCAGTACCTTAACCACTAGGCCACCACAGTTAATTAACAATGGGCAATTACTAAGAATTTCATTAAATGCTGCACAGCAACAAACAGCATACAACTCCCTAAAAAATACAAGAATAATAAGAAGAGATTTTGAAGCCACACGTTGAAACTCATTTTCCGTGGGAAAGGGAGTATCATCATCGTCCCATCTCAACAATCGGCCCATTCTCGACAATCCCTATGAGCTGCACAACACAACACCTCGTGGTCAGCAAAAGAACGAAACCTAAACCCCTCAGCAATGGAAAAGTAATAAAGTCCAGTCACTTCTTGTTTACCCACAGTGGTTTCCATTATAACTGCATTATAATATCGGCAACCATCTCAGCCAAAGCATCAGGTCCATGCGTTGGTTGCACAATGGTCAGCAGAATTTTTTCTACTGCTCACAGTTGAATCCACTTTCTTTGTGAATTTCCATTATGAACGTATCCAAGATAAGAAAGGCCCCACACATACTCTGAATAATGAATCAGGAGTAGTCTATTGAATAGCGGGGTGAACGAGACGTAAACAGATCACTGAAGAGCAGACCGTGAAGGAACTTTCCACCTCCTTCAACCCTCAAAGAACTGGAAGACTTTTCTTAAAGAATGTTCCAAGCATCCACCACAAACCATTAGCACTTGAATGATCGATTTTCCAAACTTCTCTGAACTAGCAGAACTATTTTGTTACTTACTAGATCCATGATACTAATATGCTCTGTGGCCAAAAGTTTGTGGACTTTTGGAAATTGCGTCCCAAAACATGGCAGTAGGTCGGGGTTCGCTCGTGTGACCGAGCTTTGTATTTATCCGATGAACATATACACCAGTCATTAACTAACAGGATATCATAGGGCAGCCCTTTATGGCCCTCCACCGTCACGACCCAAGTTCGAGTCTTGTAGTATTAAATCTATAGTATTAAAAGTGTCATGCTGCACCTCCTGTGGCAGAACCGCAGCTCCTGAGGATCAAACTACCCTGGGCTAGCACTGTGAGGGTTATGGAAGCCCTGCCTACGCCCAGTGAACGCTCCAGACCCACCTGACCGGTATAAGTGGAGATTCCTAGCTGAATCATCACCCTTTGGGTTCTCATTTAACCTTGAAACCAACCAATCCGTCCATCAAGAAGCTCCCCTGAGTAAACAAACATCAACACTGCGGAGATCTAGACTTGGAAAAATTCGACACTTTCAAGATCTTTCTAACGTACATGCACACACAATCCATGGACCACAAACCAGAATATTTATATCATACCCCAACAATAACTGGAAAACTGGCTCGGGTTCAAAAGTATTACGGTCGCCTTTCATGCATGTAATGTCTCGCAAAATGTGGCGTGCGATGGAAAGAAAACCACAAGAGATCTCCTTTGTCGTTTCAGTCTGACAGCATTAAAACATGACCCAGACTGCCCTAGTCAATTTAGGAGTTCGATTCCCACCTCGACCGCCACAGGATGACTTCAGCATGCCCAGAATGTTCCAAAATATTCGGTGAAGAAAAAAATAACACTGTTTGTTCTTTGGGAAAGTATAGACTGTAGAAAGGAGGGAATGTGTACTGCAATAGGTCGCTGTATTTAGACAGCCAGCTGTGAAAATGAAATGCAGCGAACTACAAAGATTTCCGTGTCTGTTTTCATGTTATGCACTGCAAGGGAATCATAACAGCCTAGGAAATTTAAATATGTATTTAAACTGTAAACATCATCTGAAGGACCAGAACAGCTTTTCTTCCCCCAAACAGAAAGCCTTCTTAAATTGAAAAGACAGAGAGCGCTGAGGGCCACATGGGCGAGGTCCTGCGCTGCTGACACAGCCAGATCGAATGCAGCTATTAAAACTCAGTTAGAGACGCTGCTGCCGCCGCTTTCCACCTTGTAATTACAGCAGTTTGCTCACAGCATCCTGAGCTCAGAGCTGAGACGTGACACAGAGCAGGAAGGCTAGAAGAGGATGAGCCCTAAAGAATGGCCATTAGACTGCTAATCAGAATGACAAACCTGGTCTGTAGTTATCCTGCTTTGGGTTGGAAGGGATGTAGCTGAGTCAGTCGTTTAGAAAGTTTTGTTTTTGTGTTGTGCAATTGGTGCCATGATACGGTTTCTGTAGTCTAGTATTTATTCATTGTGGAGAATCTGTGATATTATGGGGACGTATTTCTCAAGAAAAATGTTTGTTTGTCTAAGCGTTATATATCCAGATCCATCAGGATATAAATATAAAGTGATAGCGATGCCAAATTGTCTTAGTCATACATTAACTTTTGGGTTAATTGCAGAACAGGCCAGCACAATGTGGAGAATGTGCAGAAGAAAGCCTAAAATATTAAATATATACACGTTCCTGGACTTGGGTTCAGTCTGGTTGCCTTTTGAAATGCAACTGAAGCCATGTTCGAATAAATGGCATCAAGGACTCCTCAAAGGACAGGTGGGATTCAAATGGAAATGTCGCCGTCTGCCAAGAAGCTAAACTGGTACATATTGCAGGACAACGATCCAAAATCTATCCACACCAAAAACGGTGTACTTGATCCAGAACTAAGCTTCAAATGGCCTTCGGGCAGGACAGGGGCTCGGTGGGTATCACCGTGGCATTCTTGCATTTGTGGTCATCTACAGGCTGAGGGCCTCTACTGGGGACATGGCCGGCACTAGAATTGAAAAATGTGTGGGGGATCTGTGAACCGCATACTGGTAATACAGTCGAATCCGGTTAACGGGAGCAGCCGCTTATTGGGACCGAATCCTAAAGTACAGAAACAAATCCTGTTATA
>JAUZST010005686.1:0-15376 GCA_034779995.1 Parotocinclus haroldoi | reverse complement strand
GTGTGTGTGTGTGTGTGTGTGTGTGTGTGTGTGTGTGTGTGTGTGTGTGTGTGTGTGTGTGTGTGTGTGTGTCACCGTGTAAGCAGTACGGCGATGTCATGGTGTGCAGGATGGGCATCATTCGGAGGGTTCAGGTCCTTCTGCCAGCTGCAGAAACTATTCAGAGTCGAATCTGCATGGTGAACAATCTTCAACCCTTTCTGACCCACCCACACACACACACACACACACACACACACACACACACACACACACACACACTTCAGGTTTAGATTTAAGTATAAAAATGCAGGACTATTCCTCTGTGTTTGCTCCACCCTGTCATCATCAGCACAGAGCAGCTGTGTGTGTGTGTGTGTGTGTGTGTGTGTGTGTGTGTGTGTGTGTGTGTGAGTCAGAAAGCTCAGATGCTGTATATAAGAACAATCTGAATCAGGAATCATGACTCCTAAGTGCTGAGTCCTAACCTCTTCTCCCTGTAACAGGATGAGTCTCACGAGGACGATGTGGATGGCGTTCCCAATACTGGCATCATGAAAAATCCCTGCTACCTTCAGTACCACCACACACACACACACACACACACACACACACACACACACACACACACAGTTAATTATCAGCATTACATTCTGTTCATAAGTAATATATTTATTCCCAGAGTCTCACCATGTTCATGATGGTAAAGATGTAGCTCTCCACGTTCTCGTTGCCGTGATACTGCAGCACTTTGGAATCGGCCACCACCAGAGTCTCCACCCAGCGCTCCATGCTTACAGACCGGATCCTCCTGGACAGCATTCGGTTCCTCTGCTCTCGCTCCCATAGCTCACGTTCCTGCTCAATCTGCTCCGAAAGCTGGGGATCATCTAACACACCAACCAAAAACCATCACAAGTCCATCAACAGCACAAACCTCACCCAAACTGACCATCAAAACCCATCAACAATCCCTCTGAATCTACCAAACTAAACCAAGCCCCCACCTAAACTACATCAAACCTCCATCAGAATCCCATCAAACCAACCCAAAACTCACCCAAACAGACCCAAATCCCATCAAACTCAACCACAATCCATCAAAGACCATCAACAATCCCTCTGAATCTACCAAACTAAACCAAAACCCATCAGGCGGCCCCACCACACCCACCTAAAATACATCAAACATCCATCAGAATCCCATCAAACCAACCCAATGCAAAAAAAACAAATAAATCAAACCCATCCAGTATCCATTCATTTTACACTTACACACTCAACACCTACCTGTAACACCGCAGGTCGAGTTTAGGGGGCGCTGTGAGCGAGTGCTGCGCCGGCTTCGGCTGTGCCCCCATGCAGGGTTTTGGTAGATGACGTGTGGATGATGAGGACGTGTGGATGAAGGTGTGTGAGCTCGTACAGGTTCGATCAGGAACACTCCTGAAGGAAGAGTGAGCAGACCCGTCTGAAACAAACACACACACACACACACACACTTATTAACGTTAAAAGTTAGGACCATCACTCTTAAAATGACTCTTTACTGTTTGAATCAGTGAATCATTTGGTCGTGACTCACTACTCTCTTGTATTCAGCATTTGAATCAGTGAGTCGGTTCCTCAGGTTCTGAATCCCTGAGTCTCTTCAGTTCAGCTCTGATTGGCTCCTGCCTGACTGAGGGATTCAGTGTTTGAATCGGTGAGTCACTTTGTTTTGATTCGTTCCTCTCTGTCAGTGGGTCATGGTTTGAATCAGTGAATCATCATGAGTCATCTTTGGTTCTGACACTGTGATTGTGGTTTTAAGTGCAGAAAGGGTACTGAGGTTAAAACTTTGAGACAGAACCACGTCTGCACATGCACAGACCGTGTGTGTGTGTGTGTGTGTGTGTGTGTGTGTGTGTGTGCGTGTGTGTGTGTGCGCGCTACTTACAGACCTAAAATGCTGACACTTCACAAAGAAGCTCAACTTAAATTATCCTCTGAATCTGCATGTGTCTCTCACACTGCCCCAGGCACATTAACATTCCCTCTGCACTCTGTGTGTGTGTGTGTGTGTGTGTGTGTGTGTGTGTGTGTGTGTGTATTACACATCCATCCATCACTTTGTCTTAACAAGTTCAACACACACATTCCTACTGTAGAACAAGCGCAGCAAACACTCACACTAAAAACAAACTTAAAGAAATTACACAATCTCTGCAAATCTAATTCATACATGCAATAAAGTGTGTGTGTGTGTGTGTGTGTGTGTGTGTGTGTGTGTGTGTGTGTGTGTGTGTGTGTGTGCAGAATCAGATGCATGAACATTTGGACGGAAAAGCAATGACTCATGAGATTTCCTTTCCTCCTCATAAATATCTGAAATCTCTGTGGAGTTATTTTGGTATTTTCTCTTATCGAGTAAGTGTGTGTGTGTGTGTGTGTGTGTGTGTTTGTGTGTGTGTGTAAGAGAGATCAAATCCAGCTGTGCGTTAACCCTGTGTGAGAATTTCTGCCAAATCCCAGAAAGCCCAGCATGTCCTCACTGACTGCTGACCAGTGCATAAATCATACAAGTCCACATTAACTGAATATGTGCGTCCTCTTGGGGGCGCTATAAACTGCTCCAACATACCACAGTGCACACCAGAAAGCGCACACACTCTTTTTACACACACGTCAAGTTGAAGAGATAAACCATTAAACCACAAATCAGATCCACTCTATATGTGGACAAGTGTTAAATTCTGACGTTCGTGTTTTTATTTAGTCAGCACTCTAATTGCTAAAAGACTAAAATGTACCTTTAGATTAGCTATGCCAGCATTTGTTCTGTGTGATCCCGTATAAACCTATCCAAACATAACTAAATGCAGATTAAGATCAGCCAAAATCAATCAAGATAACAATCAAACCATCTCTGAAAATCCCCCGAAGCATCGACTCACCCAAAATCCAACACAATCATAACCAAGACCCATCAAAAATAACCAAACACCTTTAAAGCCCATAAAATTCCATCAGTCCCACCACAAAAACAACAACAACAAATACAGATTAAACCCCAAATATGACTCTCGACTCCTCCAAATCCAACAAAAGCATAACGAAAACCCAAACCAAAAACCACAACAAATCCATCAAACCCCCCAAAAAATCCCATCAAACCCAACCGTAACTCATTAGAACCCATTATGGAGGCCCTAAACAAACTCAAACCCACCAAACATCCACCCACACCTACCAAAAGAATCATTTAAATCACTGCTTAGATGTTTTTACTCCGGTGAAGCGGATTGTTTTTGTTTTAAGCAGCAGCAGGATGGGGATAATCATTTAACTACACTCACTGGAATGATTCAGGAAAGACTCAACAAAGTAAAGAGAGGCAGTTAACGAGCACTTTTGTAGACGTGACCCTACAGACATCCGATACAGGAGACGCCGTCCCTCCCACCCAGACAGCAGGCTAGTTAAACACCGTCTGACTCGTGACCACACATCAGACTTTTCTTCATCTATCAGACTTTTCCAGCTTTCATCCAGAGCCCAGCAGGTGAAGGTTAGGGCATGGATTAATGGATGGGACTCCTACTCTTCTGATAAAGCATGGACGCTTCTGGGTGCTTCAGAAGTGCTCCTGGGTGGCACTGGGGAGCACCGGATCAAACGGGGGCTGGGGCGGGGGATATTATGGGATTGGAATGAAGTGGTGCTGATTGACAAGCAGATGAATCTCGGGGGGAAACACACATTCCTACATCAGCCAAACACACACACACACACACACACACACACACACACACACACTCAGAGAAAAACATTGACTCAGGACCTCACACACTCACACTGCTGCGGTCTAAATGATTTACACACAAGCTCTGTTTGTTGGTGTATCACTAATCCTGCAGTCACTGAACCGTGTGTGTGTGTGTGTGTGTATGTGTGTGTGTGTGTGTGTATGTGTGTGTGTTTAATAACCTGTGGTTAGCTCTGTTTTAGATCCAAACATGACCCGACTCATTTCCTTTATGCAAGGCTCAATCATCTCATTTTAAAACCTGTACATAGTGCACTATGTAGGGTGTAGGGGATATAGAGTGGTACTTTAATGGACATGTAGTGCACTATGTAGGGTGTAGGGGACATTGTGCCTTCTACAATTTCTAGTGCACTTCTATTTTGGGAGATGTTATTGGGATACCATTGTGTCTCTCGTTCGCTTTTCCTTTTTTCCACACTCACCAGTCCTTTGCAGGTACTAATTGCGGCGGTTCCTTCCATGTCTCCGTCTGTCACCGTACCAATCAGGTGGCACTCATTCTCCCCGAGTACACCGTGCCCATCATGGCTACCGTTGTAGGCCCGTCGCTCCAGTATGTACCCCTGAGAGAGCAGGTTGTGGTTGAGGCTGAGGTTGAGGTTTAAATCCCGACCATGAAAGTTCAGCTTGTAATAAACTCTCTCGCCGCAGCACTCGGCTAAATCCCGCCGTCGCCGCCTGGAGCCAACCAGACGATGTGAAAGTACATACGAAACGAACCGCCCGTCTCTGTCCACCTTCTCAGGATGAACTACGGAAAAGTCGCCTTGTGATCTGATCGAGCGCCCTGCAAACACAAAATAACATACAGTCAGTAAATACTATTAATATACGATCCAGCTATCAAAACATGTGGCTAGGCAGAGCTAAGCCTGGTCAGCATGCATTTAAAGAGCTAAGCTGGCTAATGCACAAAGGTTAAAGGAATAATAAAAAGGTTTTTTACGCAGTTATCTTATTGCTTATTTACCTCAGATTTAAGAAAAAAGAGCCAAATCAAAATATTTGCATGTGAGAAATGCTCACTGGCATTTTAATATTGTGGCTAAAGTGACACTGCTAAGGCAGAAATGTTAGCAAAAGCTCCTAGCTAAAAGCTACAGTAACAGCTAACAGCCACTTCTACCAGTTTCTCTCTCACTTTCACTGTCACTTTAGCCACAATATTAAGTTGTTGCTGGGCAGCTTTCAAACTGAAATCTATATTTTTACCACTCTATTAAAAACCTGAGGTAAATAAGCAGCTTAATATTGTGGATAAATGATTAAGGCAGAAACGTTAGCAAGCGGTGCTAGCTGTTCAGTGAGCTAAAGCAGACTTGTATACCGGATTAAGATATAACATGTTAGCTAAAATGCGATCTGTGAAATCTGTATCATTAAATATCCAAACTAGCAGATACGCTAAGCTAACATGCTAATACCGTTGTTTAGCCACTGCCCACAGCAGTAGCCTTTAGCTAGCGTTTTAGCTTGAAGCTCAGATAACACACTACACCATTGATGGGGGATAAACTTAGCATATCAGGTGGTTTATGTGTCGTAATAGTACGGTAAGTAGTATTATTGTACAGTTTGCAAACCCAAAGTGACAAGTTAAAGCCAAAATTGAGATAATTTGCCTAAAGAGTTGTATTTAAAATAAATAACAAACAGATAACTGTAGTAGATTTAATTTATTTAATATTATATCAGCAACCACACCAGTTTAGAGACATTATTTTACTTAAAACTGAAAGTGGAGTAACCGTGTGCCCCAACAGCTTTGATAAAAAAAATAAAATAATAATAATAAACGTTCAGAATGTTTTAGTAGCAGTCTACCATGTTAGCCCAATCATGGACCTGGGTTCGAGTCCTGATTGGATTGGGCATCACCTGCAGGCAAAATTGGGGGACAAGACATCATATGGGGGATCATCCCTCAACATTACAATGGCTACTGGTGCCCGGTCCAGGGACTCCACTGACAATTTGATTTAATCGATCACTAGTTCGAATTTCTTTAATACTGTTTTACGTTTGATAAAATCCATAATAATAACAACAACAACGTGAGAAACTGCTCCCCCTGTCTGCCATCTCATGTAAAGCAGACACGTCAAATAGCCAGCAGTCAGTGGTGGATCTGACTTGTTCCACGGTCTATTTTTAAGCGATTTGGGACGCGACCCGTGTGTGAACTCGCGCCACCGTGTCCGGCCTGCTTTTCCCTGCAGATCTGAACCGAGCACTGAGATCAGACCACGCAGGACTTCATGCAAAAAGTCTGGGGTCTGAACCTTAACCCTGTGCAGATCTGCAGCGCCTCTGTTAGCGCGAGCCGCTCAATTTCCTGCAGCTTTTAAGCTTTTAATGCATGCACACTTTATCATGGCATGCTGTTTATACAAGAGCAGTGTGTAAGTAACACACACACACACACACACACATACACACACACACACACACACACATACATACATACAGACCTTGCTGGGAGTCTGGAAAGTGCAGAGAGTCCGAGGCGCAGGTCTGTAAGCAGAGGAGCAGCACGGGGATCAGCAGGGATCTGCTCACTCCTACAGACATGGTGAAGAGCATCTGCAGCCCAGCAGAGGAGATCTGTAGAGGGTTAGAACATAAGAGGGAGAGAGGGAGGGCGGAGAGAAAGAGAGAGAGAGAGAGAGAGAGAGAGATACTAAGAAGGGTTTAACTTTTGGGAAGTTTATACCTTTCATTTCTTTTCCTTAATGAGTGTGTATTAATGTATAATAGGTGGCACGGTGCCATGGCGGCTAGCACTTTCTCACCCCTCCAGACAGTGCTGCACCAGGCGTCCATCTTTTCACTCAGCCCCACTTTGCTATGTTCTCCTCATGCCCATTCAGTCTTTATGTCAGCATTAAAAAGTTTGTGCACCCTCTATTTTCTGTGTTAGTGTGACAGGGCACCCAGTGCCCATCCCTGGATGTGCTGTACGTACCGGACGAGTTCGAACCTGCAGAACCCCGGGTGGGTGGGGTAGTGTTTTATACAGGTCAGGAAATAAAGGCCCCAAATCCAAGCATTTTGGATATTAGAAAACAGATGAACCTGATCAGAAGTGTGTGTACAGGACAAGTGAGAAGATCAGGAGTCCTATTTAAACCAGTTTATGTTGTTCTTGATGCTGGTTTATGCTGGTCTGGTGCTGGTTTAGCTATTTAATGAGGAATCCAGTGTCCAAACACATAACATATACCAGTCTTTTGCTGGTTTTGTAGCAGGATCTGAAGGCTGATTCCTAAATGTAAAGATATAAAATATGAAGAATGTCTTTAAACCCCCTAAAGGGAAGAATAGTAACTTAATAACCCCCTAAATGGGCCCCACGTGAACATTAAGGCGTTTATATATGTGTTATATATCATCTTTAATAGAATTAAATAACTTAAGATGAACCTGTTTGGATGATTTGCAGATCATAAGTAAAATGTAAATATACAAAAGTTTAAATAAATTATAAAACACGAGAAACATAAAGCTAACTTGATTAGAAATGGACAGTTTACGGTTTTAGTCTTTAATTGCTCTTTTATTTGACAGTATTAATGATAAGTAGAAGATATAACACACTGGTTAGTAGTTACTCAGAAGCTCTAACTCGGGTGGGATTTTGTAGGGGTTTTTAACGCTGGGTGGTTTTTATTTCTTAATCTCTTGTGGGTTTTTTAGAGTTGAAATTCAATCCTGTACATGTGGAACCGATCTGGTTCTCAGGTTAGATCCTGGTTTATAGTCTATCCAGACTTTGGTACGATCTCCATGTGTTTGGGTGGGTTTAATCTGGGAATATGGCGCCCTCTACAGGATAAACACCGGAATAGAAGTAGAAGTAATTATTTATATTTAATGAAGTTTTCATTACAGATCAGCAGAATAACAATTAGAGCGAAAACATGAGCAGTCCAAAGGTGTGATGTTACCCAATGAGAGAAAGCTTACTCTGTCTTCAAGTGCCCCCATTAATGCTCCAGGTAGGATGGCTGTGGAGACCAGGACATGCACCCAGCCCTCTTTCTACAGTTCTAAGAATCTTGATCAGGATTGGTCTTTTTTTAGAAGAGGAACACTTATTTTAGCGTCTGAGGGTGGCTTAAGACTTTTGCTCCGTTCTGTAAATGTCGTTTTGACACTTTTGGTCACTTTTTGGGTTTAAACAATAACAAATCTTACAGTACTAATGAAAACACTGATCAGACCAAAACGTTCTTTATGAACTATATAGAAATAAAAATATTAACGTTTCTTGTAGGCGGGGCTTCAGTGGCGTCACTGGCTTAGTTCCTAAATTCTTTCACTTCTTTTCACGCCCTACAGAGAGAGAGAGAGCGAAAGGAAGTGTGTGTAGGAGTGCGTAAGAGTGTGTGTAAGAGTTGCTTTTGTTAAGCTGTTGGATTAGACACACTCAGACACAGCGTTTTTAGAAGGTTCTGGTTCCGGTTCCTGGTGAGTTCTAATAAGTTTATTAATGAGAGCAGGACCGTTTTGTAATTAAGAGAAATTCAACTCCTAGCTGTTTGATTGGTTCCTGTGCGGTAACGGTAAATGAGGTGAACTAATACTACAGGAACTAATTAGCATTAGTTCTGTTATTAGGATCCTGTAACTTTATAAAAGTTCTAAGTAAGAGCTGCTGCGTCACCGGATGTTTTTGCTTTCATTCATAAACCTCAGTCAGCTGATCAGGTTCGAGCAAAACCCGAAAAAACCTTAAGAACCCAAACAGAAATAGTTCCAGTCCCAAACCCACTGTCCCATGCCTGCCTGTTCACTCCAAATATTTAAAGAGGACTTCTTATTTTAAACTCACTTTTTAGTGCTTGTGTATACATTTGGGAATCTGGAGAACCTGCCAATCCACAATCTGTGAACTTGGACGCCCAGTCGTTGATTTTGTGAGCTGTTCAGATTCCTCGTACAGAAACTAAATGTCCTCAGGTCCAGAGTGTACGGTGGAGTTACCTTATTATTATTATTATTATTATTATTATTGTTATTATTATTATTGTTATTATTATTAACAAATCAAAATGTATTTCTATAGAGCCTTTAATAATGGCGCATTGTCTCAAAGCAGCTTTATTATATGATATTATATGATATGATCTTAAAAGGCCAATCCCAAATAGAGCAAGCCTAGGGCGACAGTGGCAAGGAAAATCCCTAAATGTAGAAGGAAGAAACCTTGGGAGGAACCAAGACTCAAAAAGGGTGGCCTAGATATTAATTGGGTAAATACTTAAGTATATTAAAGTAATAGTAAAATGGAGTCAATAACAATTTAAATCAATATTAATATTTAGGTTGGTAATAAACTAAATAACAAAATAGATAATTATTATTATTTAAAGAAACAGGTCATCCTTTAAACTCTGCTATTTGAAACCTTAGGACCAAATGGTGTCTCTTACACTGCAGGGTGCCCCCATATGAACTGTTCAGTAGGGAGTATGGTTACCCAAGAGGGATCAGATTCACATTTGGTCTCCTCATTTTTGTGAGCTCTTTATTTATTTCATGAAGACTCCACAGAGGTGTGGTAACTTGAGGAAAAGGGCTGTAACGATCGCTCACAAACAGTTAATCGAGCTAACGCAAAAAAGCTTGGACCTTCCAAAAGGTTGGGAACCATAAATAATTCTTTAAAGGCATTTCTTGACCTTCCTAACCCCATAACCTAAAGCCAGAGAAGGGTTTGGAGCTCCGGTGTGATTAAGCTTTGAAACCACAGAACTAACCTGAATCTCGTTTCTAATCCTCTAGAAACATGAAGATGTTAATGAACGTAACGATCCTAACCCTGCTGCTTTTAACCGGTAAGTGTTTATAACCTGCTACTGTCTCTAATAAAAGAGAAGAATCCGTTCAGACTCCTGGTCTCTTCCTCCTGCAGTCCTATCTTCTGTCTCCAGCCCAGTGCTTATGAAGGCCAAGCTCCATGAGCCTGCTTATTTGTCCTGCCAGCAGAACTGTTCAGGAACGGTCGAATGGATCATCTACCAGTCGGACCAGACCATCGCTCGGTGTAATCAGACGTCGTGTGATTCAGCCAAGGGCTTTAAGATGATCCATGAAGAGTCCCTGAAGGGGAACGTCACCCTGGTGGTTTTATCAGCTGATTATAAAGACAGGAGACGCTACGTGTGTCAGTGTGACGGAACAGAAATATGTCGAGTCAGTCTTGTTATTGAGCGTAAGTGTTTTATAGATCTCCTACTACACGCCATTATGCAGTGGGTCAGATCTACTGAAGATCAGAACATCACCCAGATGGAGGAGGATCTAACTGAACGTTTTTCTCCTCAGCTATTGGGTACTTCATAAACGCTGAGCCCGGTGGTTCCTTCAGCATGAACGTGTCCGTTCCCGAGTCTGTGAAGGTCATGTTTATCAGTATCCGTGGGGATCAGAGACCGATGATCGACGAGATCAGTGAGAGGAAACTTCAGGTCCCTCAAGAGTATAAGGAGCGAGTATCGTTTAAGGTCCTTCTGACCCTGAAGGATCTGAGGGAGTCAGACAGTGGAGTTTATACTGTATTGGACCCAATAAACGGGGAGGTCATATCTACCTACAACCTCACAGTCTCAGGTGAGTCTTAACCCTAAAGCCAGTCAGTGTTCAGGTGAGTGTTTATTATCTCTGTAACGATGATCTGTTTATATCCCACAGTGAAGAGTGCAGATCCCAACCCGAGCTTACCTACAGGTACATCATATACTCTTCTCATTTCCCTTTAGTTTGGTCATCAGTTCCCTATGGGGGCACTCATAGTCTGGTCATGTGATAGACATCATCCAAAGGTGAGCTGAGAGAAAGGAACCATAAGTCAAAGTCTAGATGTTAGATTCCAGGAGGTTCCCAGTTCCCGTGGAAGCTCTGTAACCACCTCTAAGGAGTAACACCCCAAACTGTCTTAACATTTTTTAGGATTGTTTAATGAGCTTAAGGGAAAAGATCCACTTAAGGAAAGAAAACCTTAAGGAGACACTTAGAGACCCTGGAGATCAAAGCACTCTCAGGTCACGTTTTGGCTCCAGAACAGATTTCAGAAGAAGCTTAAATGAAGACCTGCAGGTGATATGAGATTTATCAGAGCGCAATCAGACAAAACGTCAACGATTGGACAAAGTCAAACGTCTAGAAGGACAGACCTGTATAATGTAAAGCTCACACCCAGGAAAGGAAGTTTGTAGGTTTGTACTTGTGATCCAGAAGTTAAATATGGTCAGTCATTAAATCCAGAGGTTCAGTGAGTGAGCATCTGCACTGAAATCATGTGTGAAAAGAGGAAATTGTGCAGATCACGATGTTTGCTATTAGTAAAGATGACTGAGTTGGTGCAGTTATACAGGGTGAGACTGGACAGAGCTGTACTGGGTAGAAGAATCAAATCATGACCGTTTCTCCACATGGATCAGAATTCCTGATTAAGTCTGAGATGGATGGCTCTATGTTCTCTCCACAGGTGCACCCAGAGGTTTTTCATATAACGGATTCATCTATAGTGGGCTCGGTGGGCTATTGCTTGGCATCGTCCTGGGATTTTTCGTCGTTCCATGGATCCTGAAGCCCTGCTTTATAATTTGGAGAAAAATCAAGTCTTCAGGAGGTGAGCAGGAGGTGCGGGATAATCCTTCTGAAGGAACCGAACTGGACCAGATTAATAAAGATGCTAAGGCGTCTGTTTACTGATCTCCTCCTCTGGGCTCACCACACTCCACTGTAGGTACTGGTACCACTGTTGGTACCACAGGGCTCAGACTGGGGATCACGCGGGATCTAGATTAATTTGGGTTTAGTTCCGTTAATAAACAGGATTCCAGCTCTGGATCTACATTAATATGGAGCAGCTAAACTGGAACTGCTGGGACTTTATAGGAATTTGCCATGTGGAGACTGCACTGCTAATGAGGGGACATTTAATGATTTAATTAAGGGAAAGGTTCACTCAGGGTCTCTACAGGAAGTTAGTTTTATAACTAGTGAGCGTGTAAGATCCCCAGCTTTGGGTGGCTGTTAGAGCAGCAGGGGTAATCCCCTGGCAGCCTCTCCTCCCTCAGGTACTGCTGGTCTGTGTTTTAGCCTGACCTGGCTGTGACTCACATTTAAGATCAGAACAAACTGTGAGATTAAAAGTGTTAACGCTTTATAAACAAGCGGTGGTGTTCTTACGTTAGACATTAGATTAGATTTAAGAGGTTTTCTATTTTGTATTCGTTATATTTCTGTTTAATATGACTGTATTTTCGCCTGTATGTAACAGCATATTTTATTTGTTTCTATATGTATTTTCACATGTTTATATATCTATTTATGTTTATGTTGTAACGTTACTTTAGTGTTTTTTACATTTTTCAATCTTATAATAAAATGAATCACGTGGTTTGGTTCGTGTGTGTGTGTGTGTGTGTGTGTGTGTGTGTGTGTGTGTGTGTGTGTGTGTGTTTCCATCATGACACAGAGGGAGAACATGCTCTGGAGTCTATAGAATTAAAGAGAGAATAAGATGGTTATGTAGTACATTTATATATGATTATTCAATCATTTATTATTTCTACACTGTTTCTTATTTTTTATAATTATTATTATTAGTACAATTATTATTATTATTAATATTATTATTATTATTGTGGTGGATAGCATTATTATTGTTATTATTGTAATTAATTGTATTCTTATTAATATTAATATAATTATTATTATTGTTATTATTGTAATTAATGGTATTCTTATTAATATTAATATAATTATTATTATTGGTATTATTGTAATTAATCTTAATATTATTAATGTTCTTATTAATATTATTATTGTTATTTTGGTAATTAATGGTATTATTGTGATTAATATTATTAAAAAATATTATTATAATTATTATTGTAATTAATAGTATTATTATAATTAATATTATTGTTGTAATTAATATTAATATAATTATTATTATTGTTATTATTTTAATTAATGGCATTATTGTAATTAATATAATTATTATAATTGTTAGTATTGTAATTAATATAATAATTATTATTGTAATTAATGTAATTATTATTATTGTTATTACTGTGATTAATGTAATTATTATTATTGTTATTATTGTAATTCATGGTATTCTTGTAATTAATATGAATATTATTAATATTGTTATTATTGTAATTATTGTAATTAATATGAATATTATTAATATTGTTATTATTGTAATAAACTTCTCCCAAAAATGAGTTAATATTTAATAATAGATCTGAATCTGATTTGATATAAGAACTGCTGGATCATCTGATACTGACCATGCTCCATCACTCTCAGTGTGTTTTGACCCTCTTGGGTGACCATACACCCTACTGAACAGGAATTATGGGGGCACCCTGGTCTAATCATTTCTTACCCATTGACATACTTACAGGACTTTCTTGAACCTTTTCTGCTTGTCTGTTGATCTTGGTTAATAAGATCCGTCCCTAATGAGATTGGACCGTGGTGTTATTTTGGGAGCAGTAGAGGGTGGTTTGTAGGTAGGTCTCCTCCAGCTTTGTCTCTTATCTCTGTAAGAACTTTGTTCTGCACGTTCGTGTCTCCACAGGTCAGGAGGAAGCTGAACTCGCCCTGTTTCGTCATTCCATGATATTGTGTAACAACCACCGAAAGAACCGAGACGTTTCTTCCTGCTACACAACAAACAAACACACACACACACACACCTACCTTTGATTCAGAATGGAGAACATTTAACATCACATCTGTAACATCTGCATGTGAATCGGAGGATTTAATGTTCTGTAAGAGTTCAGAGGACGACTCATGATTCCAGGTAAAAAAACAAACAGTTCCACTTTTAGTTCTTTTTTTGCTACCCGTTTAGTCCCACATGGAGCTTTGTGCGGTAGGTTGTGTATTTGTTGTGCACACATGCATGGTGGACGTTACAAAATGAGAGAGTATTTATGCAAAAGCTTTGTACATGCATCCAAATCACAAAACAAACTTGAACAGATTATTACAGAATAATTGTGTGTACAGTTTTAAAACCTTATCCATTATCTATTATTATTATTATTATTATTATTATTATTATTATTATTATTATTATTGTTCTTTATTCAGGGTTTGTGCTGATTTGTGAGTGGGTTTTGTGTAGCTTGACTTTTTTTCATATAAGAATGCATATAAGAACACATGATCTTAGGGGGTGCACAAACTTTTTTAGATTGTTAGTTTTAGAATTATAATTGTTGTGACTATAATCTGAACTCTAACACACCCCTAACTACGGTAACCAAATATAAACGTCTAAACTAAATCGTCTCAAAGTGTTTAAATATAAATGTAATTTGATTTAGATTAGAATAAAATGATGACCTGGTTACATTTAAAACAATATAAAGAGCTAAAATCCCAGCGGTCCAATGTTTAATCCTCTTAACCCTAATCTTATCTTTTACTGATAAAAAGAGAGACGAGTACAGAAATAAAGAGAAGCTTGAAATAAAGGATTAAATATATATAGAAATAAATACATTAAAACATGGGGGCTTTGTAACCTTGCATAGATTTTGCTTTGTGTTTTATAGTTTGTTCTGATCACGTTTGATGACATCATTTCTGTTTCGATGTTTAGTAGGTTCTCTCTTATCCAGGATGATCTGGTTTTACACGTTTTGTAATCTGGGCGGTTATGGCTTCTTTATGGTTCTGCTGCAGGACCCGACCCGACACTAACAGTCACACTAACATCTGGGCACATGTGGGATTTGAACCCTGGACCTTCTGATCTATGACCTAATCCAATAACCAGTCAGGATCCACAGTAATCAGAACCTCCTAGTAATTACAGCATTTAAACCATTTAATACTGGGGTACAGTTCAGATTAGGAATGGAGCAGCTTTGGGCCGCTCATGGGCCGTCCATCTCATGGTCATGTAGCACTTGGTCTTGGTGTCCGTATGATACCCATGTGATTTGGGGGCTGCTTATGGGGTACCTGTGGGGTGATCTTTGTGTTGGGGTGATACTTGTGTGGCACTCTTGGGTCGTACCTGGCCTGTCCCAAATCTCCCAGAGGACGTACCCAGTGTAGGGCGCCCGGCCGTCCACCGTCCATCCATTCAGCGTGTTCTGTTGTGACCCCAGCTCAACTCAAACCCCGTGTGTGTAGGCGGGGTAACGAATCTCTCCTGTATCACCCAAACACCTCATAGATCATGGGAACAAGTTTAGGCACCTGCTCAGAGGATCTACTGGTCCCTCTGTAAGCTCTCAGAACCTGTCAGTGGTTTCCATGGAGAAATGGGTGGCGTTTAAACTTTACCGTGTTTGTGTAATTTAGAAAAAAAAACACAAATAAAAGGTTTTGGTCAAGAATCTAAACTTTATATTTTATTATTTTAATCATAATACTGATCTGCTTTATTAGATTCATAAAGTATAACATGATACACTGAGCTGACGTGTGTGTGTGTGTGTGTGTGTGTGTGTGTGTGTGTGTCTGTGTGTGTGTGTGTGTGTGTGTGTCTGTGTGTCTGTGTGTGTGTGTGTGTGTGTGTGTGTGTGTGTGTGTGTGTGT
>JAUZST010005685.1:0-15376 GCA_034779995.1 Parotocinclus haroldoi | reverse complement strand
ATTTTACAGCATAATAAAGTACTATCTTGAGACCCGAAGTGTTTTATATATGACACTGTTCACAAAATGAGAGGTAATTCATTTATATAAACTGATATATCCACAATATTTTTTTCAGTGTAGTTGAAGTACAGTCGCATTAAATTTCCTGATTGATACATTAATTATTCTTCGCTGAACGTAACAAACCGGAGTTACAGAATCAACTACCCCAAAATCTATATATTGATAACAGCGAACATACCAGCTGGATGACTTGCAGGTGGAGGGCGACAGACCTTCAGTTTTGTCTTCAACAAACATTTTTCTCTAATGGCGTAAAAGTTGTCAGTCTCAAAAATGCTCCACGGTCGTTCTGAAAACTTCTCCTTCTGCCTTACGCAAAAGCTGTAACGTTCAGATTGCTCTTCCGGACCTCCTCGCTTCATGAAACCCAGAGCTCACGCACAGACTTCGTCTTTCACACTAGATACTTCCATATTAGCTAGTGTAAATACACTTCTACCAATAATATAAGACTATTTTTTTATTATTTTATTCTACTTTAGTAGAGTAATGTGCAGGTTTAGGAGCGACACATAGCAAGGATGAAGCTTTCAGTTAGTTTATATTTCATTCCGCAGCTGCGACTGAAATCAAAACCGCCACTGACAAAAGAAAGAGGAACTGAAAGTCAAGTTCAGCTTTGCTTGTAAGCCGAACTTCGTCTGTTTTCAGAAGCGTATGGCAAGAGCTCAAATAACAGTAGGAATTGAAGGCTGTTGTTTTAGTCTTTCTTCCACATAAGTAGATCATTCCCGGGAAAAATATCTACTGTGAAATTTGACATTAGAACCATGAAGCGGCCAAATTACCATCAAAACCCATAGTAGAACTATGAATATTTATAGTCAGTTCATAGTCAACCAATTTTACAAGTGCACTTTGAAATTTGACAGAAGAACCTTGAAGTGGCCAAATTACCATGAAAAATTCATAGTAGAACTGTGAACTTTATGGTCAAACTTTAAAAGTTAACATTCAAACTGTCAAGCCATATATAGTTTTACTATGATATTTCACAGTACATTTTTTCCTGGGTTTGCTTATTAAATGTATCAACAAGTCCGAAAGACTACCTGTCTTCAAGTTGTCAGTGAGCTTACACTGTGTAAAGTGTTGGCTGATGACAAATTTACAGAATATAGCATCCGTCATTGTTATGAACCTGTATGCTTTTATGAATCGTCCAAAAACGCAACCTGTTGATGCGTTTGAATGTTACAAAATGTTACATCAATACACAAGGCTGTGTATTATTATTATTATCAGTTATTCTAATACCTCAATTAGAGTACCCGGAATAAACCCATGTGAACTTTGTGAACATACAGACTCCACACAGGACCTAGACTATTCCACCTGGGATCAAACCCAGGACCTTATTGCTGTGAGGCGATGGTGCTACCCACCCTGCCACCCTTGTTTTAAAGGGTCAGTTCAATTTGAGTGGTACCGTATTATAATTTGACCATTGCAACACGTCAGGTTGTGAAGTTTGTTTCTTCCTATTTATTCCATGCTCAACTGTAAGTGATATTATTGAAAAGTGGAAGCGTTTAGGAACCATGGCAACTCAGTCACGAAGTGGTGCATGGTGTGTATAAAAGTCACAATGCTCTGCTGACTCAGTAACTTCAGAGTTCCAAACCTCTTCTGCCATGAACATTCTCAGTGATATTAAATTATTTTCCTGGACCTTCACTGTATGGGTTTCCAAGCAGTAGCATGCAAGCCTTACATCACCAAACATAATGCCAAGCATCAGATGGAGTGGTGTAAAGCACGATGCCACTGGACTGCGAGTGATGAATTATGCCTCTCCAGCTCGCAATTCGCTCACAAACCCCTTATTTCCAGTGAAGGGAATATATACTACAATAAGTGCAGATGATGTAAAGTCTACATTCTCAAAAATACACCCACAGGCTACTTTAAGTACACATGTTCAGTTGCCCATTAGCACAAATATCTAATCAACTTAACACATTTAGGCATATAGGGCACACTCACGCCGAGTACTGTTGCCTTGAACAACAGTAGCTCCAATAACTACTTGTTACAACACACAACATGCCAAACATTCAAGCAGATGTGTTACAGTAACAGAAGACCACACTGGGTGTCAATCGTGTGAACAGGCAACTGAGGCTACAATTTGCTTTCTTATTCACTTAATCCTGGACAGGGTTGCAGGAGGGCCAGTGCCAAGTTGCCGGCATAAGGCACAAAGCAGGTACAACACTCTCGCATGCTATGGCCACTTTAGAGTCACCAATTAACCTAATACGCATGCCTTTAGGTAGGAAGAAACCACAGTACCTGGAAAAAATCCACATGGGGACAGGAAGAAAATGCAGACTTCACAAAGAATGGACCCAGACCACTCCACCATGGGATTGAACCCAGGACCTTCTTGCTGTGAGGTGACTACTCGGCAACTCACCATGCCACCCATTACAATTTGCACTGGTTTAGCAAAATTGTACATTGGACAAGTGGAAAAAACATTGCCCAGTCTGATTAACCTTAATTGCATTTCCATTAAAGGCCACGCAGTGGCGCCGTAATTCCTTATTAATGACAAGACAAATGGGTTTTACTTTGCCTCGTGATAGAACGAGCGAATATGAATTTGCTAAAGTAATCTTTTTTCAAATGGGATAGCCAATACGTGCCTTGTTCTGGTTTTGTTGAAGCCTTCCACGCAACAATAACAACGTTACAACTGAGTAGCTCTATCATGAAAATACCATGCTGAAAGTCACCTACTCGTGTTTATGCATGGAGAACAGGTGGATGTGTTTTAGCTATGCAATGACAGCAATGAATGAAGACAAAATAGAAAAAATTACTCTCAGTAGTCTAGCATAGCTGATTATAGTCAACAGTAATGCAGATATGTAATCTAAACAGCAAAGTAAACAATAATCTAATCAAAACGGTAGGACTTCACGTAGATAAAATCATCTTTAAACCCCATTAAGGTCCATTAGAGCTGCAACTGATTGCCACACAATTTGGATGGTGAAATCACTAATTCAGCCTCTAGTTTAATTTAAAACTCAGCAGCTTAGTAACATTTTTTCTAATATTTTTACAGCCCATGCAATAGCTTTCACTCATAATTTTACAATGACTACTATTACTAACAATTTATAATGCCTTTTTGCATGCTTTATCACATTTTTTGTTTTCAGATAATCTATGCCTATCCGTATATCTCTATAAACCCAGTTACCTAAACTGCAGATAAACTTGTTTATTTAATTCAGTAAAGCCAGTTCCATGTACACGAGACAGATCTCATTACTGTCCTCCATACTGTTTTACCAGCTTTCATGGGAGAGTGGATGGTTACACCATTGTAGGCGAGATTTCCCACCAAAGTGCAGGTGGAGGATTGTCACAGCACTTAACTAAATGTGCCCCCAGGGGTGAGCCGGGCAGGGGTAAAACACACAAAGGCCAATATCTACCAGAAGCTGCAGTAGAGATTATATCATGCTGTATTGTTGAGCAGCTTATTGGTAGCCTAGAACACAGTAGATCCCTGTGAGTAACTCAGCAGTAATTGAGATGTGGCTTGACACTGTGAATTGAACATTTTTCTGATTAGTGCTTAAATGCAACATAGCCCTCTAAATAAAATTTTAAGATTTTGTTAGAAAGCTTAATAAGCCTTCTATTTTACACAGAGAAAAGTTGGAGGTGCAAACAAAACTTAAACTGAGTATACTTGAGGAAACACAAATTTTCCAAACAGGCAACAGAAACTGCAATATAGGTGCGGTGCTTGTAATAGGAAATCACGGCAGTTAATGTTAATGTATATATACATATATATATATATACATATACATATCAGTATACTAGTATATTACTTTATATATTTGTAGTACTTTATAGTGTACAAACTAACCGATAATCTCAATAGTATTATTGAATTTGACTCATGGCTTCCTATGAGCATATGTGGGGAGGAATACATGGGAAAGTAGTCTGGGGGTGTCATATACTACTTGTTCATGTAACACAGGGAATCTGATACCCAAAACTGTCATGCTCTCAAAATGTCAAAATGTTCCACTCCAAATCTCTTAAATGAGACACATTCAACTGTGAAAATGTCCATTAAATTGTATTCACTTGCATACACGTAACAGCAGAGAAAACATATAAGGAGTTCTGAAAAGTGGGATTTCATTCTGTACCTTATGCACCAGAATATATATATATATATTTTGAGAGAGAGGGAGAGAGAGAATCGATCCCAGTTGGTTAAGAGATGGATGGACATGGGAGGCAATTTGAGTACAGTGGACTCAGTTGTAACAAGTACAAGTATTTATATGAGTTACTGTTGCCATAATATCAACATGTCAGCATATCAACTCAATCTGGCCCATATGTCATAATATGCCATTATATATATATATATGAAAATCATAAATATAAACAGGATTTTGATTTATGCAGTGCTACAACCCAATAACTGGTGTATACAAAGCAAAGACAAACAGTGAAATGCACCTAGCTCTGTGAAAATGTATAAGAAATGAGAAGTTTCTTACCGCTTGAGAGAAAGACCAGGATCGCATTGCTGCAGTGCTGTATCTAATAAAAACATGCCAGAGAATTTAATAAAGAGCAACAGTAGATGCATTATTTAAAGAGATAAACAACACCTTACATATACACTGCATGTATACAAAAATAAAGTAATTATAATGTGCTGTTCTCAGCCCTAGAGATCCTCAGTTCGGTTCACAGCTTGGTCTCTGCCTGTGTGATGTTTGCATGTTCTCCCCATGTCCGTATGGGTTTTCCTCCACATTTAAATCAGTTATTTTCCCTGAAGAGTCCCATTGTGAGTGCCTGGCTCTTGTAGCATCCTGTCAATCTCAATATAGCAATGTTCTCAAGTTTAAATAAAATGGGAGGGTTGTGCTGGAAAGGGCATTTGTGGGGCCCAGTGAAACCCGTTTTATTTTTCCCATTTTCATTTTTTTTAATGATTTTTTTTCACATTTTTTTTGACTTTTTAGGCTTTTAACAGTTTTTATTTAAGGAAATAACAACACTTAAACAAATTGAGCAAAATGGCACCGTTGTATAAAATGACATTGCTACTACAACATTTAGCAACATCAACAATTATACAGGTGAAATTTGTAAAATAAAAAAAAATAATAAAAAAATTTTTTAAAAAAAAACATAAAAAAAAACACAAATCAGGACAGGTTCACATTTTTAAACTATAAACAACAGTGGATTTGGAAACTTCAATTTCAACAAACCTAAGGTCCTTTTAGTAATGCCCTTAAAATCATTAGGACACAGTTTTGCCCTGAATTTTGCAGTTAGCGCTAGAGATGCACTGATTACACTAAAAACACAAATTATAACCGTTTCTCATTATTATTATTATACATGCATCAGCACTAGTTTCATGGACAAATATAAGTGGCTGAACCAAATTCTAAATGATCGAATTTTATTTATTTATATATATGACCCTTATGTAGCTGAAAGAAAATGATCACTCCGGTTTTCTCCCATGTTATAGACACATTAGGTCAGCTCATGTCTCTCAAGTGTCCTAGTGTAAGTCTGTGCCCATGTGATGGATTGTAATGGACAATACAATTCAGAATACAATTGTCAGTATTTTTTCTCTACTTACCATCGAGTCACCGAGGCTGCTTAACTACAACTTATATGATAACCAATGAAAAACAACTGGCACTACCACCCCAATACCAGAGAATGCAGCAAAACATCCAAAAATAGTATATGATAAAATAGCATATTAGCAATTACACTATTTGTTAGTGTTTTGATGAGGCATAATTACTTTGAGGTCTGGAACACTGTCAGTACTGATCTTATCACTGAAGGAGGGTCAAAGCTCCAAACTGATTGTATTTACTGGCCAGTCACTGTATATGTGAGTGGAGAGTTTTGGAAAATGGATTTACCCCAACTGCCTCATCTCGGTCTATCTAAAGTTTCTGAAGCCCATTCAGCATAAATCAGGCTCAAGACACTGCCAAGTGCTACAACGATTTGGTATTGGTTTGTGTTGTGTGCAACACACAGAACAGTTTTTCAGACTGCTTTAACTGTCAGTCAGGTCTGTAATAAACAAAAGAGCTTGGCAGGCCTATGAGAGGTCACATGACCTCCAGGCTTTAGGACTTCCTCTCTTTCCTTCCACTGTAACATTGTTCCGTTTCTCTCCTACTGACATTAGTCATTCAAGTGTCCAATATTTCAGTTACAGATCATTAAGAGCACTTCTAGCATTACATGTTAGGGAAAGGCTACAACTCTAAAACTATTATTTAGGTAATGAACAATGAACAAGTCATTTAGGGTGCTTGACAATCAGTCAGACGGTTCAGGGTTCAAGTCTCAAACTGCCAAGCTTCCACCATTTGACCGTTAATCCAAAGTTGTTTGGCTTGTAACTAGTAAGATTTATTAGTTGCTCTGGATAAGGGTGTCTGCCAAACTGTAAATGTAAAGACAAAGCAAACTGCGCTTTCCAATGTCTGCTTTTGTTTTTCATCGCAATCATAAGTTATACTAATTTAAGTTGTCTAACACGCAAGTGACAAAACTGATGACACCATAAATTCGAAGGAAGGTTTGTTCTACCTGCCTTATAGGTGAAATATATTAGCCACTCACCTGTTGATAAATTCATTGTTAGAAGGCCAGTCAGAATCCTGTAGTGGGACACAAACAGTGGTTGATTAAGCTACATGACTAAGTGAATGATTTGTTTCTTTACCTATAGTCTCCACTTTATTGTTCAGTTGTTAATTGTTGTGTTATGTATACTGTAGCATTTAGTTGAATCAAAAACAGAGTGTGAGACTACAAAGGCCACACAGTGCCCAATCTACAGATAACAGGCAGACAGGAGAGGGAGTCATTCCCATTAGCCAGTATTTTACATCAATCTCATTGTAAGTAGGTGGAGTTTGAACAGATCGAAACAAATAAGAATATTGTTATTACAAAGAGTGGAATTTTCTAAAAATTTTTCTTAATTTTCTCAACAATTTTCAGAGGTTCATAAAGCAGAGTTCAGCTGTGTATCAGATTGTCTGATTTAAAAGCAGTACTGAATTGAGGCACATACAGAGAGCTACATGCTTCACTCTTTGAGGTTTTAAAAATGAAGGAGAGCAAAGATTACAGTTCTTAAGAGCAGCTTATGAAGTAATTGCTTCATGCAGACTTAAAAAGAAACTGACCTATTTATCTAGACATTAAACCATTTTCTCTTATTAACAATAGGATATTTTCAGTCAAGGAGACAGAAGCACATTTCAAACAAAGCTGTTTAAAAGATGAGAAAAGCTAAGCAAGGCAGCTATATTGGAAGACATCATCAGTGAGTATAGTTGAGGGTTCCCAGGCAAGTCAGAGCAGAGAATAGGGACAGGAGGGATGTGATTAGTGACAAAAAAGAAATGAGTTAAAAGAATAGATTAGTCAACCCTGAAAAGTGTTTTAATATTCACAAGTAATAATTACCCCTCTGGGCAAACTGGCATACATGTCAGGATTAGTGGGTTTGATTATAAACTTGCCAAAGTTTTTTTTTTTTCCTGTGTTTCTATTTTTCTATTTAACAATGGAATCAATTATGTTTAGAAAATTTAAATTCACCTCTACTGCAACACAATAGTCTGACTTTATTTTGGTAAGCATTACTCCTCGTGTAAAATACATAAAACACAAAACCAAAAATGTCAGCCTTTGCATTCTTTGACTTTCAGTATGATACTGACATCTGGTGATATTTAGAGGTTGACTTTCTCGGGTAATATGAATGTAACAATGTTCTTGGATATGCAAAATTAGTAATAGAAAAAAAGAAAAGCATTTGTCATTTTCTGTCCACTGAAACATTTTCTAAAATTGTAAAATGCATTATTTTAACATTCATTTCACATTCTTCATAATCTGCCCTTTAACTTTATTCCTGAATCATTACATCTATTGCTAATTGAATGTTGATGTGCCAAATCTTCCACCGGTGCAGTGGAGTAAACCAGTTTCATTGAAGCATGTGTAAAATAAAGGACAATACAAAATGATATGGAATGGCTCCTTTAATGACACACATGACTAACATGGTACAAAACCCAAGAAAAAAGTAGTCTGCAAATGCAATATAAAAATCTTACAATACTTATGTTAACACTGTTTAACCCATACTCTGTAAGAAAACGGAGCTAGTTACAGCAGTGAACCTTATGTAAACTTTGTAATCAATAATAAAGCAAGACCATTAATAGATTTGTAAAGATAATAAATATAAAAACGGCTGAATAAGTCTAACACATACAGTATGGTTTTGATTTAAAGGGCCACTTGCTAAATCGTTCAGGGAAAACAAACAATCTAACCTCCTGATGGGCAACAGACTGAAATGAGACACTGGTAAAGTTTAACAAAGAACAAATGCATCTTCTGTAGCTTCTAAAAAGAACTTTGTTGCAAACTGTTGAGCAAGATGCATCAGCAGAACAAAATCAGTAGGGGTTATTCTTGTTTAATCAGTTGTTGGGTAAAATTGGCTAGAATCAATGCTGGTAACTATACCACAGGAGTAGCAAAGTGTTTCCGTGAGGAAAGCTTTTTTTTTTACTTTGCGTCTTAGCCATCTATAACATCTGTCAGTAACTGGATAAAGTTACTCTAACTGATATTGGGTAATTTATAACAGATCTCAAATAAATATCAGCAAAATTGCTAAATGAAACTATTTAGTTCTATGGAGATCATATGTCCAACTTTTTCGAAATAGTTTTTTGCTAAGAAGATGAAGCCTATGCGGAAGTCACTTGGCATAGACAAAGTGCCCATGGGAAGGACAAGGGATGATCTGTTTTCGCACTTGTGTAATATTTGACCCTGCTGGAAGGCACAGATGGAACTGGAATCCATGTTATTGATTGTTGGTGTTGGTGGTGAGCTAGTAAATTGCCGCTTATTGGGATGGACTATTCTTAAATATGATATACAGTATGGGATGAATCACCCTTGCTTTTCTATAGTGTACATCAATACTACAGCATAGATTCAAATGTATGTTTAATGTGTTTTATCATGTAGGTAAACAAAGATTTGGGCAGTGCTAGCTTTTCAAAGGCAAGCACCAACATGCAACAATAGCTCAGCAAAACAGAATAGTCATCCAAAGTATTCCAAATGCAAGAACAAGTAGTAGAATAGGTTTTAATATGAAAAAGTAAAAAATTAAAAACTGTCTTCAATTGGAGAAGACATTTCACAAAGATAAAAAAAAACTTTGGCAAGTGAAAAGAAGATATACATGAAATAAACTTAATTCCACAAAAATACCAGACAGTTCTTTAGAGAGACAAATTCAAGTTTATGCAATGTGAATGGTGCAAGTGATACTAATGAACAATATGATGCACATCCTAATGGTTTCTGTGAAATGAGATTAGGGGTTAGAGATACCACCGCTGTTAATGACAAGGACAGCTTAGTCAGATTGTTTGGAAACGTGGTTCATGTACTCATTTATAAAATGTTTGTATATGAAACTTACATAATGGTGCTTGAACCCTTCGGAATTCTCTGTATTGCTACGCAACTATGACTTTAAAACATCATCAAATTTTCACACAAACCCCAAATGTAGATAAAGAAAACCTGTTGAAACAAATGAGACTAAAATATGATACGTGGCTATTTATTTATTAAGGATAATGATGCAATGTTATATATCTGTGCATGGCAAAAGTTTAGGATTAGCATTCGAGGGTGAAATTGATTCTGGGGTTTTCAATCAATGGGATGGCAATTAGGTGTGAGCAGGTACATTGCTGTGTTTAAAGTGATGGGACCGTTCAGAGTCTGATATCAATATGTTTGTGAAGTTTATCACAGAATGAGCAAAGGAGCTTTATGAGAACCTCTGAAAAAAGAAGTATTGGTGCTCATCAGGCTGAAAAAGTTTAGAAAACAACGAAGGACAATCTGAGGAATTAAAAAAATCATTTTACTTGGTTGATCAGAATAATCAAAGTATAAGGTGTGTAGTAGTTCTTGAGGTCACAAAGAAATCTAGAGTAACTTGTTAACGTTAATGATCATGATCATCACGAGAACACTGAACAACAATGGTGTGACTTTCAAGGTTGCAAGGAGGGTTGCCACTGCTCTGCAAATAGAACAGTGCTATCCTTCAGGTTGTGTACGGACAATCCAGAGGGTTATTTAAAAAAACATTTTGTGGTTAGAAGAGACTAAATCAGAGTTTTTTGGTATGTAAGTGGGCATTAGTTTGTCAGGAAAAAAACTAATACTGAATTTGGTTTTCATGGTTTGGACCTGTTTGGCTGCATCTGGGCAATGACAGCTTGCTATTATTGATTGAACAATGAATTCTAAATGATACCAGCAAATACTAAAGAAACAGAGCTAAAGCTATTCTGCATGGAGGGGTGGACTAAAATTCCTCCTAGCAAATGTGATCAACAGTTGCTGCACAACTGGGTCATCTCAAGATACTGGAAGCAAAGGTTCACATATGTTAGCCACTCACAGATACATGCTATTGGATCATTTATTCTTAATAAATAAATAAAAAACAACTCGTACTTTTAATGGTCATACTTATGTCAACACCACTGTACGCATATGTAATGCTCTTATACAGTTAATGTTTTGTTTTGTTTTCTGAGGTAGATACTGCAGTGTTGCAAATGGCTAATTGCATAGTAAAAAATAACAGACTATGCTAAATAATAGCCCTTTGTTGTCTTACAAAAGAGCAGAGGCTGTTATTACCTATAAAGTTTCCAAACAATCTTCATATTTAGTATGAGCGTTTTGGTCACATATTATAACCTGGAAATAAACCAGCAGAAGCACAAAAGGAGTAGAAGCAGAAAGAAAGACATAGGAAACACAAAAGAAGCAGGGTGGGACAGTCAGAAAGGACAGGTCAGCGTTAACGAGTCAGTAACTTTAGCCTGGTGATCCAACTGACCAGTAGCGAGGGTTCTGCAGGGGGCCTTTTTGGGGTGGAGGTCCTTTGGGTCTTTGAGTCCTCTTGGTAAGGAATGGTGGAACTGTTATGGAGGTCTACACTGACCAGAAACTGACTGTTCCGCACATGGTCTGCATTTCGTACACATCGCTCTCCTGAGGGTTTGACAGGATGACCCTTGGCAGGCACCTCTTCAGCTATAGTGGGTATGCGCTCATTGCTGAGGTATCTGTACAGAAGTTCCTCGGCTATACAAAAATTTAAAAAGAGAGAGTGTTGCAGTTACAAGAAGAGAATCTCAATATTTTTCAGTTACAAGAAGAGAATCTCAATATTTTTCAGTTACAAGAAGAATCTCAATATTTTTGTGATTTTTATATTAACGTAAATTCCACACCATTTAAATTGAACAGAAGCAGCTTTTGAAAATTCAAAAACATGAAAATTAAAGATGTCAAAATGGACATGTTAATGCTTTTTATAATCCAATAATCTAATAAACAAATCTAATAAAAGCACCTAATAAAACTAATACTTTTCACTAATAGGGTAACATTCAGGTAATTATAATTTGTTCTGTGGTTACTGTTATTTTTATTTGTTTATTGAATGTACTTTAAAGAGACACTTTTTCTTTATAGTCAAATACAAGCAAGCAAAACTGTAATTTATTGTAATTAACACAACTAAAAATGTATGCAACAAAACAAAACAATTATAGCAATGATAAAAACCCTTACAATAAAATGGAGTAGCACTACTAGGTTAAAATTTGTGGGCTATGAAAAAATAATCCTTCATATACGACATTAAATTAGTACAGTAACAAATGCCACTTTTTCATTAGAAAGTGTGTTTTCACCCCGGAGGAACTTTTTCATGGCTCTGAAAACTGTGCTCACTGTCTGGCATGTTCGCACCACATGAACTGGGGGTAACTTTTCAGCGTATCGAACCCTGATGGGAGTATGCACTAATTGGGGACAGTTCCTCCCAAATGAATCTCTAGAAGGGTTTTGTTCAAAAGCGCCTATAGGAAGAAATGTTTTGCAGATTTATTCCACTGGGTAAACTTTAATATGTTCATTGTATCTATTAAAACAGCTGATTGAGCTGGGTAAGTGTGTATTATGGTACATTTTAAAGAAGATGAGAAAGAAGAATACATTGGAAGACAATGATTTTAAACGGTACCAAACTGTGTGGTAAAAAAAGCATCATATTTTCACAGGGTGTGAAATGCTTCAGTAGTGGAGTAATAAAAAACTGGTAGACCATAATGTGCTGCTAACCCTTTTACATGAAGTCATCATGGTTGGGAGTATGAGTATTTCCACGTGTGAATAACCTGCACACCACATACCGTTCCTTCCCTGCATCCACGGCCTGCTGTAAGGATCTGTCCCATTTAGACATGTCTCTGCTGGCATGGAGAGAGGCCTTGGTCTACCTATATTCGAGATAGGAAAAAAAAAATCAATCAACAATTACACAATTAATAAACAGTGCAAAAGTAAACAACATGGAGAGTTTCGGTACAGTCATGCATATTGCAGTAGAGTACAGTATTCTATCCATGTTGATACTAACCACGTGAGGAGTTTCTAAGGCGAGTCTGCACCACGTTAACCTCCACAGGGTAGACAGCTAGCTTGTTGTAGTCTGTGACTGTGTATCGTCGTCTTCCCTCCTTATCCAAGAAAGAGTTGGGTGACTCTGAGGCTTTGGGCCTGCTGCTTTGGCTGCTGAATGAGTTGGTCCTTATTTCCCTGCGATGGAACACAATGTACATGTACTTTATAGGGGGAATTGCAATCTTAAAATGCAGTTTAAACAATTAAAGGTTTCATCTTTTTTATTTCGAAAGAGATCAAAGTAAATGCTAATGCTAGAAAATTTGTGCACCTAAGAGTCACCTATTACCTAAAAAATATCAGTTTGAAACTAGGAAACGTTTGTTTTGCCCATCAAATGGGATGGACAAAGATAATGGAAGGAAATTAAAGAGGGGATTTTCACTTACTCAGTAAACCTGCTGGCTGATTAAGATTTAAAAAGGAAGCAAAGCAGAAGGGAATGTGGTATGAGGTTTAACGCTTTAGTGAATAAAGGGAATGAACCACACTCATTAACCCACAGGAATGTGCTTAAGTCTCACTCTCCCTCGTTCTCACCGTGGTGTGTAAGGCATTGATGGAGGTGGGGGGATGTACAAATCCAGGATGGCTGGATTCCTGCTGCTGGGTCCAGTGCTGCTGTCAGGGCACTTGCTTTTACTGGGGGATGTAGAGCTCTGTAAGAGAAGAGACAGTCAACAAAGGTTGAATTAGTTCTGGACATGCATTTCCATAACTTCTTTTTCATACATACAGCCTGCTGCATTTGCTTCCTAGTCCTACAGAACTTCCAAAGGAATCTGTTAAAGCACTGAACTGCTCATATCTACAGCCGGGACTATGGACCAAGTCCCTTACCTTTATCTTCACATGGTGGATTAAAGCACAAAAGGCAGGATTCCAACAAGGTTCTTAATTCTTTTAGGAACTAAAATTCAGAGACTAAATTATGCCAAGAGACTCTGTCATATTCTCTATTTTATAATAGTTATTATATACTACTGTCTTATATTTTGTTGATTTTATATTCTCTATGTTATTTTACTTCTCATCCTGTTGTATTATTATAGTGTTTGTGTTATTTGTGTGTAGATAATACAAAATACAAAAAGGTACTGCAACACAATAGTGGGGGCTCAATTAAGTTCTTTTTGTGATCATAAAACATTACAGTAAATTACGTACAATATCCTTCGTTAAATGTGCATCAGCACAGTGGAGTCTTTGAATGCCTTTATTATTTTTGCTTGATAAAGTGCTGCTGGATTTGTGTGGTCCTGATGCCATCTGGTTTTCAGTATATTCTTTGGAGTGCTTCCTTTTGAAGTGGCTGAACAGTGTTTCCAACAGACATTTAAAAAAAAACAATCAAACAAGCAAAGACCTTTTGTTTACATTGTGACAGTTATGTAAAGTCTAAACCAGTTTCAAATAGCTGATTAACGTTTTCAGTCACAAGCTCTTTTTGCCATTAGCCACGCTACTGATTTACAAAGAAACAATTACTAAGGATCCACCCACTCTGGACTAATATTGGTTTACTTAGGTGCCTGTCTGGGTAAACATAAGATAGACTAATTAATATTTACGGTAGATCATGGAAACATTGTAATCATTCACCATCAAGAAATTGTCATATATAACAACATATGTGTTGCTTTTTCATGCAAAAAGTCTTGCCATAAAAAGTCATAAACACTGGCACAGATAATTAAATCTTTGGGGTAAAGGAGTCCTTGAAAAACCACAGGGTTTCCAGAAAGGTTTCTTCTCTGGGCAAGATCCAACTTCCCATTGTCAGTTTTGTACACAATACATGGTAGTGTGATTTAGCAAAAACAAAACTGCAACAAAGAAGCTCAAGCAAATCAAAGAAAAATAAGTGCATATAATTGCCTTTATCTTGACTAGCCACCCACAAACCACAGATAAAAGCAAGAGTCACCTTTCTTAGTCATCATGTGTGATCTGTCTGCACACTGTGTACAATTCAATATTCCTGAAAGGTAATACACCAGAAAAGATCTTTGCACCATCATCTAAAGATGCAAATGTACCCAGAGAAGCCTGCATGTAATCGAAGGCTCTGTTATTTGGGGTTCAACACCGAGATGGTTACTCCGATTGTGACTTAGTAGGGTGTGGAGACACCTGAGAAGGTGTGTCTGTACCAGACTTACAATAACCTTTTGTTTCCACTACTTGTCAGTAAAGCAATGGAGTCATGCCTGAACAGGTCCAAAGTCCTGCATTTTTGTGCAAGTACGAGTTCTGAATATGATTACCTACACAAAGCTCACAGTACAGGATCGGCAGAGAATAGAACCAAACAGACAAAAGACAGTGAGCTTGTTCATGTCTCCAAAGGGTGGGTACATAGCGTTTAAAGTTTATGAATGGAATCATTGTACACACATTAATTTCATGTCAAAATCATGATATACAAAATAGAATGACTGAGCCTATGTCAATATGGAGCCCAGATATATGGAGCAATTACACCACCAATTACATCATGTGCTTTAACAAGGCAGCAGGATTGCCAGTGTGCTTGTCACAACTAGCACCACATGGAACAATCACTTTGGGTTTTGTCCCACACAGAGACAGACACAGAGACAGACACAGAGACAGACACAGAGACAGACACAGAGACAGACACAGAGACAGACAC
>JAUZST010005684.1:0-15377 GCA_034779995.1 Parotocinclus haroldoi | reverse complement strand
AGAGAGAGAGAGAGAGAGAGAGAGAGAGAGAGAGAGAGAGAGAGAGAGAGAGAGAGAAAGAGAGAGAGAGAGAGAGACAGAGAGAGAGAGCAATTCTCAAGACAGAATGAGCTTGAATCTGTAAACTTTGTTATCCTTTTTTTTTAAGTATGACTGTAAGGCGGTGCTTTCTGACCTCACTGGTGTTATAATTCTCTTATCTAAAGTTTCCATTCAGGTTTGATTTTGAAAGTTTATGGTGAGTTTGTAACAAAGCGCCTGAATCTGAGAGCGTGACATTGTGCTGAGTTCATGAACCTCATTACAGCCTCATGCTGGTGCATCTACAGACTATAAACAAAGAGTTCGCTTTCAGAAACACACAGCCAGGGTTTTATAAACTTACCCACCTGTATGATCGACCATTAGTTGCTAAGCAACCAGCAACAATCCCTAATAAACTCCTTTATTCGTGAACAAATGAGAAGAGAAGAAACACAGCAGTTCTGTGGATGTATAAAGAGAAACACTGCACTGCGTGTGTGTGTGTGTGTGTGTGTGTTTGTGTGTGTGTGTGTGTGTGTGTGTGTGTGTGTGTGTGTGTGTGTGTTTTATAGTGTATGTCAGGTGTAACTGTTGGGTAATTTAGAGGAACCAGCCCACCTCCTGCTGTGTGGAGGTACAGGGCATGAGAAGAACATGCCAATCTCCAAGCAGATGAAGAGAGAACCTGAGTGATGGCAGCATCCATCTTCTCTCCAGTCCTGAACAGTTACCCAGCTCAGTGGGTACCATGAGAAGCACAAACAGAACTCAGTGTGCCATCTTCCTTCTTGCCCCCCTGCTCTATAGACGGGCTTTGTGTACAGCTAGTGAGAACCTTATCACACACACAACCTACTAAATTGAAACGGGGCTCTCGGTAGCTTCCCTGATCAACACTGGGCGGGACATCCCAAATTAGGTGAGGTGTCGGTGGTGGAATGTTCCTCTGAGGGACAGTTACAGCCTAGAGGAATCAGTACCAGTCATGGAATCATCCACAACAGCCGCTCTTATTCTAAACTAATCAATATCATTAGTTCTGCAAGGTGATTGGTTGTACCTGAGCAGATTTATAACATTCTCACTCATTGAAAATGTGAGTAAAAGGCCGGTTTAACAGAGGTTTGTCTCTGATAAGCGCAAAAAATGTTACATTCTGTATTTAAAACACAAAAACACAGCAGTCAAAAAGTCCGATGTCCTTCTGTCACCGTTGCAGTCGTGTTATGTTAAAATGTAGTTTTTATTTGATTACGAAACAGAGACGTTCGCCCCTGCTACATACGCTGCTCCCAAAAATGTCACTTTGGGGTGTCCCCTAATATTTGTGAGCAGTGTATTAAGTTTATAACGTGTAAATACAGCCGTAAAAAGTCTGAGTCTTATTTAATTTGACAGGGAGTGTCTGTAGATTTTTAAGCTACACAGGTTTCCAGAAATAAACTTGCTGGATCAAAGCCATCAGCTGTTAATAGTAAAGCTGATTCATTTGGGTCTTAATGAAGCATTTCAGCTATCTAGGACTAAAAAATAAAGGCGTGTGAGTAGGTGCACAAAGACTCGTTACAGAGTGCTTAATTAAAAAGCTTACAAACCGAACAAAGAAGCTTTTCACTGAAGCTAAGTGGCTGAACCCCATGAACCCTCACATAAGCATCATTACATTCAACTTAATTAAACGTAATTAATAGCTAGATGCGCTGCAGCCTGCAGGTCATATAGTACGGTGGGATCCTGCTAGCATCACGTGAATGGGCGCTAACGAGGTTTAATGAGCTGATGATTAGAACCTAAACAGATCAGAACCAACACCTATAAGTTTGAATCAGTGAAGCAGTGTTGTTTTATGAGGGTGATGCCTCCCAGATCCAGAGATCTCCGATTCAAGTGCTGTACTCTTGGCCTGTGTGGAGTTTGCATGTTCTCCCCATATCCATATGGGATTGGTCTGGGTATCCAGTTTGATTCAGTGAATTATTTGGCCATGAATCAGAATAGTCGAATAATTGATTTATATCTGTAGTTTATATATAAATAAACATAAAATATCAGCAGGACTTATCAGAGCATTAACACACACACACACACACACACACACACACACACACACACACACACACACACACTGATGTTTAGCCACACATCAGGATTAAACAGAGCATTGCATTATTGTAACTCGATAAAACTACACACACACACACACACACACACACACACACACACACACACACACACACGATCAAACATCCTGGAATTGATTTCCCAACACGAATCGCACTGCTGTTTGATTTAGAAATCGTTCTAAATATGTAATGAAACCACACACATGATTAAAAGCAGCACAGGTTCGGTACCACTGGGACTAACGCCTACAATACAGAGGAGGTGCAAGGTGTCCCCCAAGAGGACCCACCCCCCCCTCCCCCACCCCCCAAGGCTTCGAGTTGACTGCCTCTGACATAAAGAGCAAAACATGACATCATGTTTGGTTTACTTTTTGGGTGGTTCTGAGTCCATAAAGCAAACCCCCCGCCCCCCATACCCCCAGTCTCCATCCTCTCCAGAATAAATACAGCATAAAATAATTAGAGAAGTGCTCGTGCATTTGCGGATCACGCCCGTGCAACTTCTGATAAAGCGAAACAGGAGCTGCCGCGTCGTTGCGACGCACCGGAACAACCCAAGGGCACGCGAGCGCAACGTAAAGTCACGTATCGGAACCCAACATAACGCTGGAGGAGATCCGTGCTTCTGAAAGTCGCGCGCACACACACACGCACACGCACGCACGCACACACACACACACACACACACACACACACACGTGCGCACATGAAAAGCTGGGAGATGCAGGCGCACGCGTGCACATGACAGCACTTACATCTCTGATGCCGGCTGGTGCTGCTGACTACGACAGAGCAGCGCGTGACCACACGCCTGGCCCATCGCTCATCGCGCCGCTCGTGGAAACAGAGACCGGGAGCGAGGATGAACCTCTCCGGTGGAGGATGGAGGATCTGAATACTGGCTCCCCCCTGTTCCCCTCTCTCTCTGTCTCTCTCTCTCTCTCTCTCTGTCTCTCTCTCTCTCTCTCTCTCTCTCTCCCTCTCTCTCTCTCTCTCTCTCCCCTCCCTCTGTCGGTGTGTAACCGATCCGGTCTGTCTGTGCTGCTGCTGACCGGGAGCTCTCACACATGAGCATGTTTGCTCTCAATAGGAAATCGATAATATTGTGAGCTGCTCAGTTCCTCACTGGTCTCTATACTACAGGAACCATAACCCCAAACTTCACAGAACTAGAACTGAGTTACAACTTAGTTAGTCCCTTAACCTCTACTGGAACCAGAGTTCCTGTTCCTGTGTGCTGTTACACCACACACACATCATGAGTTGATATGGTTTAAAGATAAGACACATAAGCTCTGGGATCTGGAACCTATCCCGGGTCACTGTTGGCACCACAAGGGACAGCCCTTAGTTCTGAACCTTAAAGCATTTGAACGTGCATACACACTGTTTGGTTCCTGTGGGTTGTGTTTATGGTTAAAGCAATGCAGGCGGGTGCTTGGTGTAGTTACTGGTTTGGTTATGAGTGGCTGGACGTCTGTCCTGGCAAACATTTACACCCAGTACTGAGTAAAACATTGGACAGACGTGCCTCCGAGCTGCATGTGATCTTTCTCATACGGCACAGCGTGTGTAATCTGATAGCTGAACAACGTCGGCCGGTAAAAGCCAGCGTTCGAATGCGGTGAATCCCGCAGGATCAGAGTGAATGGACATGTTGTGGTGGAAAGAGTGAGGACAGAGCGAGCCAGATGAGATGGAGTGAGATGTGAAGGCTCTTAAGAGACAGAAATGGAGGAATTAGAGGTAACAGCGTCGAGGGAAAAGAACAAGAGGAAGAACGAGTATACAGTCCAAGGTCCTGACCTCTAATTACGCGACTCGCTGTTCAGTCAGAGAACCGAGCAAGAACTGCAGTACTGCTCCCCTTTCTGCAATTAAGAGCTCAGACACGGAGCCGATACACAAGTACAGGTCAAAGGACATCCTGATCTGCATTCAGAAGATAGGGTTATGGCTCTTTTAATACTCGACATCCTTCAGCTGTTGATCAGACACACTTAACATTTTTAACAATCCTGCTTTGTTAAATATTGCGCTTTATTTTATAACAGCAGCATGTATTTGATTGAAATGACTCGAGTGGGTGGAGGTCACGCTGCTGAGGCAAGAGCAGAGTGAAATTAATCCGCATTTAACCTCGATTGTTTTTTAGTTTTATAAACGTTCCCGTAATTCAGTAATTCATGTTTAGTTATTTAGCAGGCATCATCGGTCTTACAGTCCAAACAGCTGCCTCTTTTAATTCTATTTAAGAAGTTTGTACCAGAAATTGTACCAGAACAACAAAACCTGCGCAGACGAACACGAAAGAAACGAGAATACCTTTGATTAGCTTCAGTAGAGCACTAGAGATAAGAAGTGATAATTGAACATTTCCTCACCTTTAATACAGTATTTAGCGTGCTTTTTTATAACACCACATCAAATCAAATGAAAAAAATTAAGTTATTTCACTGGAATGGGGCTACTTTCCTATCTAGGATGGACCATCTAAAATCCAGGCTCTATTAGGGTACGGGGTCGGGGGGTTCGGACCCTCGGTTAAAGGTCATTTACACTTCTGTGATGCAGCATTAATGCAGAAAAGTACACCGAGATTTTAGAGCAACATAACCTGCCTTCAGCGCGATGTCTTATCCAGGTTCGTCCCGTAAATCAGAAAAATTAGGACTGAAATATCAAAATATTAATCACCTGTTTAAAAGCACATCATTATTTTTTAATTTTACTTAAATTTTAGCCCTAAACTGCCTCAGTCCCAACTTTTTTTGTAGGAATGAATGTTTATTAACACATGATATGAAGTTGACCCAGGCAAAACATCAGATTGTGTGTGTGTGTGTGTGTGTGTGTGTGTGTGTGTGTGTGTGTGTAAGAGAGAGAGAGAGAAAACGATCATATCAGATTTCTCTGCCTGCCTCTCATACTAATGCATGCATAGCTAATAATAGAGGTCAGCACACAGCCAGGGCTTTCTACTGCACCCACACACACACACACACACACACACACAAACACACACACACACACACACACGAGGTAAAATGGATATTAAAGATACTGAATATAAAACATGTTGATATAACACCACCCACTGTGTACCATCCAGAGCCCGTATCCTCAGTGGGGGGGGGGGGGGGTGCTATCCCAGAGGATCTGGGTTCTAATCCTGGTTCTGGTGTTGTAGCTACTGAACCCTGTGCTAGAATGGCACCCCGTTCAGGGTCCTGTATGATGCCAGGTCGGGTCGTTGGGCCATTAGACGTCCACAGCATCAGAAAGCATTTTACTGCAAACATTTGAAGAGATATTATGCCAAATCTGACGCTTCCAAAATGTCAAAATGCAACTGCATGGTCAAGTATAAAGCGAAAAGCTGTATAAAGGTGAGACCTGATCTGTACAGCTGCACCACCGCGGATCTGCACTGAAAAACAAATCCCCGTCCTGTGAGAGGACAGAAATCATATCTGGGCCACCGAGGTGTGCAGGAAGGCTTTTGATTAACGATAAACACATTTCTGTTCCCGAACTGACTCAAGAATCCAAATTACTGATCATGATTTTATCGGGAGCAGTGCAGTCGTGTTTATTTCAGCAGTTATTAACATCCTGGACACACACACACACACACACACTGTAATGCTCGCAGTGACAGAGACTTCAGATAGTAATGGGACTGCAGGGCAGCAGGAGGGCTGAAAAAGTGAAAGCATGGCGGAGACGAACGAGTGAGAAACGATGGGAGAGAAAAGCAGATTATATGGAAGCTTGTAAATCTCTTCCCTCCCAAAGCCAAATTCTACTGAGAGTGGTGAACTTCTCCACCAGAGTTAGGGATTAATGAGGCTTTGCTGTGTGTATAACACACACACACACACACACACACACGCAGAGAGCTCAGTGGAAGCGCTAAAACTTGCCTGTGTTTAATATTCTTAGTAGAAGGTTTGCCTTAAGCGTGTAGGAGCAATGCTTCAGTCGTCGTGCCGTGTTTATCTCACTCCTAGAGCAGGCTGGACTATAATAACCCTGTGTTGGGTTTGCAGACCAATTACAGCTGTTTGTAAGAAGAACACGTGACAAACTACAAACTCTCCCTGGTGGGCACGTGTGTTGGGTTTGATGTGACAGGCAAAAAACGAGTTACCTTGTGCAGATGGAATTGCATGAAGATGATGGAGTGATAATGGCCTGCTGGGTGCATGATGGGTTTGAGAAGAGGTGGTACAGTGCAGTCAGTCTTTTGTTTGGGTGGGATATGGGGCAGATCAAACAAAAAAAGCACATCAAGCCCAAAACTAAGGGACTAAGATGCTGTGTAACATTTGTAAGCAGAGCCTGATCAATCAGAGTTCTACTTTCTTCAGGAAATGGCTGCTTCTAAAAAACATGGAAGATAAAGTAAATCTAAAGTAAGTGTTGGAATAAAACTGGAGAATGATGGCGATAAACGCTCCCAGTGACTGGATGGAATGGTTTTAATGTTTATCCAAAACACAAACTAGAGCTACTAGAGCATCTACGCTCTTTAAGATCAATTAAAGAAAGCAAAAGCAAACAGAGAGTTTTCAGAGAGTTGAGATAAAGCCCCTAACACACGTGGTGTGAAGGTCGTTAAAAATGACATAGGTTTGTTTTTTGTTTTTTTTTTGGTATGAACAGGTCTCAAGTGTGTGTTTATAGGGGGTGGACGAGTTACACTGATAATCCCTTACTCTGGGTTTATGGAGTTAGGACGGCGTGTTCCTCTCTCACAGCTTTGATGAGAAGCAAATTGGGCTTCTAAAGGGTTGAAGAGATTGACATGAACATGGCAGGTAGTTTGTTTGGAGGAAATGATTCCTTTTTTCGACACATGCAGTGGGAAATGAGTTCAAAATGGAATTGGATTGAACTTTAATTGCTGCGGCTCGAATCCCAAACGGCACCTGGGGTAGAGTGGGAGCGTTCAGTCACTAGATAAACTCTGGCTTTAGCAGGGTGAAATGATGGCCTGTGAGAGGATTAAACTGTGCTAGAGAGACACTCTGACATTACAGGAGTGAGCAGTGCTATCTCACCCCTGCAGGACGATGGGAAAACTGTTGTTTTTAGCTTTAAATGCTTAAGCAACCTGCTTTATCCTGTAACGGCAGGATATCTTTAGAATATCAGCTTCTTCCAGCTGGGTCAGTGATTTAAACTCTGGGGGATAGACTCTGTGTCCGGGATGAGAAGGGTTCAAAACTCAAAAATAAAACCCACTTCATGGTTGAAGATCAGCCAGACCGCACTCGATTTGCCCTGATTAGCAGCGTGCTTGAGTGACACGAGGCCTTCGTTATCCACCGCTAGTTCTCCCTCGGCGTTTGACAGCTTTAACACGCTTCCTCGGACCCACAGGAAGTCAGCTGGCATGTCTTATCCAACTGTGACTGGTGCAATAAGGAGTGAATCCAGAACGATTATTTAACAGGTGCGAGGAACAAAATACGGCGTTCAGACTCTGCACACGTCAAGTTAATAAAGTCTTCTGGCTTGACAGTTCTGTTTAGAGCTTAGCACAGATGTCACTGCTAAACTCTAAACACACACACAGAAAGAGTTTACCCGGGCTTTATCAGCTGGGCTCACAAAACCCCCGGACATCTGGGGCTTAATTCAGAATTCGGTGCTCCACCAGCTCTCTGACATCCTCATATAAGAGGCGCCTAAATATAACTCCATCAGGAGGAGTGGAGCAGAGAGAGAACACGGCAAGGAATTTAAATGAAGCCTCAACAGTTCAGGAACTGCTGATGGTTCAGCTTCAGGGTCGACGTTCAACGGGGTGACGCCTCTCGAAATGTTTAAGCTCTCATCTCAGAGCAAGAACATAAAGGCACCACGGCCCCGGTCGTAAGACATGTTGGTTTTGAAATGAAAAGACTTTAAACGTTTGTTTTCATAACGTAAATCAGAACGTGTCTTACAGTACAGCAGATCTGGGATTTAAACAGAACCACACTGACGGGAAATAAAACTCTACGATTTGATGCTCATTTTAAAGCCCCATTGCTTATGAAACCACCTTAAAAAAGTTCTAAGAACCTTTCAGAAAGATCCAGAGGTGTCAGGAATGAACACAAAAAAAACATTTTTAAGTTCTCTTATTAAGTTTATTCTAATCAGATTGCGTGTATATGAATAAATATCGTTTGGTACAGCAGTACGGAATTAATTGTTCCTGTTCTAAATGAGCTCATTGTGTTTGTAACGAGTTGCTTTAACATTTTAAACTCTTTGTTGTTTTTCCCATGCAGCCCTTCTTGCTAAATTAAAAGAGAAAACATAGTAAATTATTGAGATCAGTTTAACATATATAAAAGTGTGAAAGCCTTGTTTTTTTTCATTCTGGAACGTAATAAACGGTGGCTGATCAAATAACTACACGAAAGTGGGCTTTGAGTTTCCAGTGTGTGGAGCAGCTGCAGGAGGAAGGTCAGAGCAGGGTTGAGATAATCAAAAGATGATGGATCATGCAGGGTTCAGCTAATTACAGGGTGATTAGCAAGCCGAGACGACGGCGATGGAACTTTCACAAAGGTTCCAATTAGCATCTGAAAGAACGTGCAGCAAAAATCATATGCGAGTTTATTGTTCGCCTCGATTTGTGCGTCGCGTACGAGTGACGGGTTCGAGGCTCTTTGAAGTCACAGTGTAAAATCTCTTGAGCCTTTAAAGAACCCGTTCATTTAATGACACTTCTGATGGTCAGGTCAGACCCTAAAATGCACAGGCACCTCCTTTTATAGATATCGCTCAAAGGTCGGCCGGTGCTGCGTCAGAAACATTTTGTCTGTTATATTTTATAGGTAATACAGGTAGATAACTGCATTAAAATAATGACTTCGTCTAGAGAACATAAACGTCACATTTTGGACGGATGCTTTGTTTTTGAACCTGCTTATGTGAAACATTCCTGCCGAATAAAAGCTGTTTAATCTGTAGAACCACGGCACTTTGGTTACCTTTCAGTCAGAACACACCCAAGTGCATTATGGTCCGAATGCATCATCTCAGATAGGAACACAGGATTCAAATGGATCTATTATCTCATATGGACCTTCAGCCCTGTGGGAACAAGGTGAGTGCCCCCGCAGCAGTGTGTCATGTTTAGTGTGTGGAGTGTGTTTATGTAACCAGTGCTTTTTGCACCTTAGTACAAGGGCGACAGATGGATCACAAGCAGTGTGTACCTACAAAGTGTTTGTGTGTGTGTGTGTGTGTGTGTGTGTGTGTGTGGTGATAAAGTGCACAAAGCATCAAGGTCATGTTAGTGTTGTATATTTGTGTGTCGGGTAAAGGGGGCGCCGTGGGTGTTTGTTCATCCTTCATTCCATCCATCCATGCAGCTATGGAACATGGCTAGAGGCCACTGTTAAAACCACACACACACACACACACACACACACACACACACAAACCTATGCGGTTGTTAACTCAGGCGTTGTGCTGTTGCTTTATGCATATGATTTGAGAGGCTTAAATAGTTTTGTCCTTCGTTCTGATGCGAACTGACAAGGACACAGCTCACACACACACACACTTGAGCGAACACCTCTCCAGATTGTGTGTTTCTCTGTGCAGAATGTCAGGAATGTGCCACCGATCGATTAAGGGAAAGATTTGAAGAAGCGAAGCAGAGATTTTTGAGAAGCTAAATATCATTTTTACACTTACTGATTTCGGCGATTAGGGTTTCCTGCTCTATACACTCCTTTCCGGAAGCTTTCCTTTGTAGTTCTCAAGACCAATTTTTAAGTCCTTGTAATTAGTTCATTAGGGAGCGGTGTGTGTGTGGAGGGAAAACAACGACCTGGTGTGATTTGAGAGAGCTAAAAACAGAGCCGGCTCTAATGAGGACAGAACCTAAAAGCTCTGTCACATGGAAAGTCGTTTTGGCTGCGAGTCCCTCGTTAAGGAATCAGCCACCTACACGGTCACGAACCCTGCCCAAACGGCACTGTCCCACCCCGAACGGCCACCCCGTGAGAACGGAATAGAAGAATGTACTTCCTGCTGATGTACTCGACAGCACACGTGCTCCAGATGTTCATCGCCATGGTGATTTGTGGCACTTAGGACACATCTTTTCCCTTGGCACCATAAGAGTGACCCTCACTACGCCCTGTTTCGGAGTCCTTTGGGTCTGTGCAGCACCAAGCCTGGCTGAAATCGCCCTAGAAATTAATGTAATACCCCCTATGTGTGTTTAAATCAAAGTACTTGTGTTTCTGCATAAAGCTTTCATGTTTTAATGCTAACATTATTACGTAAGGTCTCAGAGGTTCAAAATAGACCCAAGTGTTTATATTCATTATTTATCTTCCATCTTCAGTGAAATCGGATTCCGATTTTGACCCCTATGGCATCTCAGAAGATGTTTCATCAGGTGGTAGAGTGTACAGGTATGGCTGTAGAGATGACCCCCAGGTGCCCTGGCTCTCGCTGTGCCACTCTCGCCTCCATTTCACGCTAATTAAGTGGGAAGTGAAGCGCTGTGTCTCTGGTGAGCTCTGCCCGACGTGCATCAGCAGCCAAAACACCGCCGCCTCTCTTCCCTTTGTCCCTCTGCTCCGGCATTTCAAAGACAGTCGTTTCCCCGCCGCCCTGCTCTCGCGCCCAAACCGATCGCCGTGAAGCAAAAACAAGTGCCATGTTGCTATGGGGAGGAGTCAGTAATGAGGGTGAAACCGTTCTGACCTAGGGAATTGAGGAGACGTTTACGTTTGGTGGGAGGTTCAGATGGATCAGGACGTTTCTGTTTTACACTCAGTTCCATAAAGATCCCAAACTTTGTCTGAGTTTCCCCTCCAGGTCTTAATTGGTGGATGTTCCAAACCCAGATTAAGAAGCGTAATTAGAACGTTTCCACTGCTCCAGACTCCAGAGGTGATGCTCTACACCACTGTAACTGACGTGCATGCATTTAGGTGGAACCTGCATGTTGTGTAAGTGCACAATGATTCAAGCTGACTTTCACACACACATGCAAAAAGGCCAACCTTGCTGTGTCTTGCCTAAAGACACACGCACACACGCACGCACGCACACGCACACACACACGCGCACACGCGCACACACACACACGTGCACACACACACACGCGCACACACACACACGCGCACACACACACGCACACACACACACACACACGCACACACACACACACACGCACACACCTCGGTCTTTCCCTGCTGTCAGATCGGTTTAGAAGAACAAGAAATGCAGGTGGTCCGTTCAAACTGCTATGGTCCTTCTGGACTCTCCTGGGGTGATGTGTGTGTGTATCGAGCTGTGTGTGTGTGTGTGTGTGTGTGTTATATAGTAAACATGACCATAGTGTAAATGTGGAAGTGAACACACTACACATGACTAAATATCACACTGATTCTGTTAAGAGCTCATGGATTAAATATATAAATTAAATATATATAAAATCATAAAATAAAAATATATAAAATAAATTAATTCTAATCTTGCACACACACCCAGACCAGAATCCTAATAAGTTAATTGGTTTAGAAGTTTAGAAGGGGATTTATTACATTCCAGTTAATCCAGAATTATTTAAGCACTTGATATAATAATAATACTGTGTAATTACAGATGAGTTACGTTATATAAAGCCAGCGTGTTATATCTGGGATTTGTTTATTTCCTACAAAGGGGCACACCCGGGTGAACATCCTGTGGTCATTATCATTATCATTATCATTATCATTATCATTATCGTTATCGTTATCGTTAAGATTCTGATTGCTGTGGTTGTGCCGGGACAGCAGACTCCAGCACAGTCATGTTTTAAAGAGAGAAATAAAGGCAGACATCTAAGGGTTCTGGACGTTTAAACGATGGATTAAACTATCGAGAGATTTTCCTTTATGTGTAAGATGTCGTATGACGTATTGATTATTTATAGATTATTTGTAAATGCGTGGCATTTTGTTGCTGCATTATTAATAACCGATACCCCGTTATATTTGCGAGGGATAAAGGAGGCTGTGAAATTGTACCTGACAGATAACGTTTTCTCCGTTTAGGCTTTTAGAAATCAGTTCCTGATGGAAATGCAGACTGGGCGTCCAAAAAGAACGGGTCGGCTTCAAAGGGGCCTGATTAAAGAACAGAACCGGGCTGTGTTACAGGAACAAAACACTCACAATCAGACCAAGCTCTGACGTCGACCTCCTCTGATGATGGATAATCAGGGGTCACAGACGATGGAATGGAAACGAGGAGGAACAGCCTGTACCCGCTGAGAGCAAGAGCAAGAGCAAGGACACGCATTCAGGAGAGCAAATATGGCCTTAAACACCGCCGCGACCCCAAACACCGCCGCGACCCCAAACACCGCCGCGACCCCAAACACCGCCGCGACCCCAAACACCTCCGCGTCCCCAAACACCGCCGCGACCCCAAACACCGCCGCGTCCCCAAACACCGCCGCGTCCCCAACCACCGCCGTGTTCCCAAACACCGTCACGACCCCAAACACCGCCATGTCCCCAAACACCGCCGCGTCCCCAAACACCGCCGCGACCCCAAACACCGCCGCGACCCCAAACACCGCCGTGTCCCCAAACACCATGACGACCCCAAATACCGCCGCGACCCCGAACACCGCCACGACCCCAAACAACATGACGATCCCGAACACCGCCGCGACCCCAAACAACATGACGACCCCGAACACCGCCGCGACCCCGAACACCATGACGACCCCAAACACCACTGCGGCTGGTGCACACACACACACACACACACACACACACGCACACACACACACACACCTGGACTGGCCTAATTAAAGGTCAGATCTCTGATGTTTGGTTTCCTTTTTTAGTCGGTATTGTTTGATTTTTCTGTCTTCTTATGTTTCTCTGTGCAGCAGTTTTTATGGGATTCTCTTCAGACTTATTTATAAAAATATAAAATAAATAGAAATATTCTCTCATTTTAGTGAGTAGTGTAAGAATAATCCCTAAAAACAACATAAAACACAAAGCAAAGCCATAAAAGCACCTTAAGTACAGTTTAATCTCATTCTATCACAGCATTAATAAACAAACCTGTACACATTATAACTCCATCAGAGACAGACATGGGGGGGGGCAGAATGAAACACACACACACACACACACACACACACACACACACACACACACACACACAGAGAGAAGTCTCACACATCTCTTGCTAAGCTGTGATGCAGATCAGGAGAGAGACAGAGAGAGAGGATTGTTTCGTTACAGGAGAGCTGCTGGAGCTGCTAGCATTGGATTTCACCACCTGACGCTGTTTTACAGAAACGTCATTTTCTTAACCTCAGATAATACAGAAGTTTAACAGAAGCATCGTAACAATTCTAAATTCTATAATAAAGGTAGGACAGGCCTGTAGAGAATGAAATCAGAACGTGAACTTTTGGCAGCATGACAGAGACCAAAGTCTGATTATCACCAGCTCCCCCTGGGCTGTCCTACCACAGCTTTGGCTGTTCTTTCTCTGCATTACTGCATTAATATGGATGAAAAATTCCCCAATTCCCAAGTTAACGTGTCTTTCATGTTTTTATTCACTTAAACCTCAAGCCTGTTTAGTTTATCCATTTTACTTACGAGTCGCTTTCTGGTTTAAATACATATTTTTTTTCCTTCGTTTAGCTGTGCGCACGCCTGTTTGGTTGCTAGGTAACAGATGACAGCTGATCGTAACGTCTTAACGTAAAATGAGTTCCTAAATTAAGACCGATTTTGTCCTGAGAACATGAACGTGTCAATTATTTTCTCAGAGTTCTGCTTAGAACTAAAGACAGAACGTTTCTGTAAAACTGGCCCCAGAACCATACCAGGTAAAAGCTTGACCTACTTTCTTATTGTGTGTTTTCATGCACAAAATAATCTCATACTGTAAAGAACTGGGCTGTTCTGCTAAGAGATCAGATTAGGAACTACTCACACCAAGTAAAATCAGCACCCTGCTATCTGAGCTTGTGATTTGGGACACAGCCCCTTAAATACAGCACAATACACCACAGCAACCACAAAGCAAGTCATATTCCATACAATCACATATTTAAATGTACTTACCATTCAATTAATTATTCATCAATTTACTGAGATGGATTAAAATAAAATCTCTGTTAATAAATAAGCGTTAAGATTACTGCGTAAAATAAAATAAATCTCACCGTTTTCTGATTATTTTGTGCTTGAATGTGAGGGTTGTAGTTACTCCAGTTGAGCAGCAGGTGGTGCCAAAGAGCGGCTCAAACTGACACTGAGATTTGGAGTTAGGATTATAATAATTTAATCCAGCTCTGTAAGTGTTTATAGTTAAATAAAGCACGTGCTCTAGCTCACAGTGACCCGAGTGATGAGAAGTGAGGGACTTCTTTTCCTCGATTGATTTTTTAATTCGCAAAACACATCATACGATTAAACACAGCGCTAATTAACGAGCGTTCAGCAATTAGGGACGAAGGAAACAGTGCAGCTGTACTTAAATTACAAAAAAGGCTGGAATGTTAAAGTCTCGACACAGATCAAGTGAATGTACTATGTATGAGAAAAGAGAAAATAAATAATTTAATACAACGCTAAAGTAAATGTGCCTAAAGAGAGGACTAGGAGGCGGAGTCAGGTCTGTACACGACGGTTAATCACAAACGTCTTCACTAAGGTCCTGCACATACCTAAAAAATGATACTATAAAAACTAATCAACATTTACACAACCGTCTCTCAGATCAGGCCCGCTAACTAACACCTGCTTTAGATTCCACCAGGTAACTCGAGTTTAAACTTAACCTCGGTCCATCTGCAGCAGTAACGCTGTAACCCTCTAGAACAAGCTCCAGAGTCCAAAAGCTCAATAAGCCTCTCCATACAGTGTCCAGATCATCCACCTGCTCCTCCTGCAGAACTCCAACTGGAACCACCAACCGACGTCCACACACCAGATCTGACCTGATCTGACACACACACACACACACACACACACACATACACACACACGCACACACACGCACACACACGCACACACGCGCACACACGCACACACACGCACACACACGCACACACACGCACACACGCACACGCACGCACGCACACGCACGCACGCACGCACACGCACACACATACACACACATACACACACACACATACACACATATACATACACACACACACACACACAC
>JAUZST010005683.1:0-15378 GCA_034779995.1 Parotocinclus haroldoi | reverse complement strand
ATTAAGTCCAATCAGTTCAATTAAACACAGCTGGACTCCAATGAAGGAGTAGAACCATCTCAAGAAGGATAAGAAGAAGTGGACAGCTTGTGAGTTAAATGTGAATGTTACAGCAAAGGGTCTGAATACTTATGACTATGTTATATTTCAGTTTTTCTTTTTTAATAAATTTACCAAAAAAAATGTTTGTTTTTGTTCTGTCAAGATGGAAGGCTGAGTGTACATTAATGAGAAATAAATTGAACTTTTTTGATTTTAGCAAATGGCTGCAATGAAACAAAGAGTAAAAAATTTAAAGGGGTTCGAATACTTTACATACTTTACATACTTTCCATACCCACTGTATATTCAGTATCAATATAATATTGAGTATAATATTCACATTTTTGTAAGTATTTTATTATAACATTTCATACGACAACACTGAAGATACGACACTTTGATACAATGTAGAGTAGTCAGTCCACAGCTTCTATAATAAGTGTAAATTTGATCTGCCCTCAAAATAACTCAACACACAGCCATTAATGTTTAAACCGATCTAACCGAACTGATGTCTACCTTCAGTTTCTTTAGCCAGGCAGTGGGTCATCTTGGATGTGTGTTTGTTGTTGTTATCGTGTTAGTATATTGCACTGTAGCCAAGGTTCCAAAGGGAGAGGATCATGTTCTGCTCTGCTCTTCAGTAAATGTCAGCATTTATGGTTCCTTTAATGAACTGTAGCTCCCCACAGTGTAGGCACACTGTAGGCAAGACACCCCCACCCCTTTACCTCTCCAGCAATGCTGGTAGAACTCATAAGTCTATTCTCAAAAGCCAACCTCTGGATACAATGCTAAGCATGTGCACTCCTTAGAGAGTTCTTTGCCATGAGGTGCAATGTTGAATATGCTGAATAGTATGAGAGAGTGTGAGAGCGATAACACCAAAATTAACACACATGCCATATTACATTATATACACACACACACACACACACACACACACACACACACACACACACACACACACACGCACATGCACATACACATACACGATGAGTCAAAAGTCATAGGTTGTGCTGCATGCTGGCAAAGGCTGCCAAAACCATTGTTGAGGTTTTTTTCGTCAGTGTTCTTGGATGACCACTAAGTGGCTTGTCGTCCACAGTACCAGTTTCCTGAATTTGGCTATGAGGGATGCAGCAGTGCTGTGTTAAATTGCTGGTCTTTGTGGGTGTTGGTTGTTGAAGTCTGCGGCTATGATACGGCACATGCTTTCCTTTGACATCAGAATCGTCAATTCTGAACATTTGCACCACTTTTAGTTTTGGTGAAATGAAATGGCAACCTTACAAAGTGGTAAATGCTTTACTGTTCCAACTTTTTGGAATGTGTTGCAGCCTTGAAATGCAGGAATTGACGTTTATTAACTAATGTAATTCATTTGACCAAACAAGGTCATGAAATATCTCAGGTTCATATTGTCTGCAATTAAATAAAATGGCTTATGGATTCTCCCTACGTCTCTTTAATCAACATCATATGTTGTTATTGCACAGAACCGAATGCATTCATATACACAACCTGTGCATCTATTCAATCAACTATTTCTAATTAGTCGTGCAAATGATGACTACAATATAGTGATTGAATATCAGTAAAAACACCATATTGTACATATGCAGAAGCGCTTGTTACGAAAAAACAAAAACAATATTGTGTAACTAGGATAACCGACAGGATGTTTTGATGTTTGAGTTGAGTGAAAAACATATACATATTATACAATATATCCTTTTAAGTTTTATTTATTTATTTGTTTTTGTGGTTAAAAATCCAATATTTAGAAAGCTCATTTCAAAAATCATCTCTTCTCATCATGTAAGATATAGAAGAAAGATATATTTGGTGGTTAGGGTGGCTTCTGAAGTTTCCTATAAAGAAAAAGAGAAACTTAACACAATCACATATCCTCCACCATACATAAAAATAGATTTTTGTTGAATCAGTACTCTTTTGTTCTTTCTCGTTTTTAAAAGTTTAGGGCTATCATATTTTAGCTTTGTGGTGTCTGGACAGGAGTGGTGATACACCTTGCTTAGGACATCAAATCTGAAAATAAACAACACATTTAACAAAATTAAAAAGATGTATAGTTTATGTGTAGAAAATTAAATGTCTATGTATGTTGCTGTGTGATGAAGACATAATTATTGTAGCATGCAGGCCAGAAGATTTGATGGATATTACAACAGGGCAACAAATTGTTCATTTGTAGATGGGTGAATGGTGGAAATCTGGATACTTTACATGGACCAACCAAACAACAGCCATCGTGGCTTTGAAGTGGAAAGTTGTTTCTCAACAGAAGCTCACTTATTAAATGCTCCACAGAACTCAGTGTCGACCATTTATGTTATTTACTATAAAGACATAGCAAGTCCAATACTCCCTTATATAGGTCACATTGAGACAATTAAAAAAAAGGGTTAATCATTGGTTTATGACTCACTTAACTGGGCCAGTGGTTTGGTCAGATTTTTGGCATTGTTATTGTGGGATGAATTCTAAGCCAGATGACAACAATTGCAAAAAGAACATTGACATATTACTTAAGCCATGCAGGGTTTTTATTGCTGTAAATGAACTTTATAATGTAGACACAACCACATTCATGTCATTCTATTTTTACCATTGACGTTTCTTAAAACCCCCCCACAACCAAAATAATAATAAAAATACCAACAACATCTGCCACTGTTTAAGCATGGCGTCAAATTCTTAATGAATATGGCTCCAAGACTGCTTCGGATGACACTATGGGGTTGTTTCTTTGCTCCAACGAGCCTGGTATGCTGATGAAAAAGCATCCTAAGCTGTAAACAAATCTAGTACAACTTGTTTGGAAAAAATATGCTCACTCCCACACTGGGCTATGCAATTCAAATCCCATATGTTTTCAGAGTAAACTTGACTAGACTAGGGTATTGGTTGACCACATTTTAAATGAGACAATCTTCATGGACAGGGTGGTTCAGATGCATTTTGATTACATGGTAAAGGTCCAGTTCACTGGGATAAGACTGGCTATTATCTATAGTAGAAACTGTAGTTTATCCACAACGTCACAGTGCTGTTTGTGTTAACTCCAGCTCACTGCAGAGTTTCAGCTGGAGAAGGTCTGTAAGAACCACAAATATATCCTGCAATTTACCTCCTTAAAAAGCCACAGATTTATACATTAAAATTATTATGCTTTAAACACTGCAGACAAGAAGAGCCAGAGAAGTTTGGCTATAAAACAACCACAGTAGCAAAGTCTACCCAGCCCTTCTCTTTCAACTCAAATCCCACTCACAGTCTGAATCCTAGCACACTTGGCTTGAGTTCTCAGAAAGCCAGACAAACTCTCAGCAAAACAATACGCCAATAATAACACTGCTCACAAAAATTAGGGGATATTTCAGAATGAAACATTTTGTGAGCAGTATATTCGATGCATGGATTTAATGTTAGTGATTATTAACTTTATAGAATCAGAACTCATTTGCCTAGGTATTAACAATAATAAATGGTAAATAAGGACCTATAAATAAGGATTGCCTCTAGACCCTCATTTAATATACAGTGCTCACAAAAACTTTTTTTGTGAGCAGTATATTTTCAGTCATACCTCATTCCTGTTGACATTGAATTCAGTGTGGAAAATATACTCAGACATGTAGGTTAAGACCACCTCACAGGACAGGATGTACACAGGAAGTGGTCAACCCTACTACTCAGTTCCCTTTTTGTCATGTTTGTAATTAAGTACAGCTACTACTAAACATGGCCACTGAACTAAAGTCATATTCTGTGTTTACATGACGTAGAAGCAGTTCTACCACATGAGCAGTGTGGGTGATAGGGGATTTTTCCCCACCAAAACAGAATACAAACACATGAATGAGAAGAGTTTGACACAGACTGTTTCCTGAAATCACCCTTAGCGTATACCTAGTGGTCAGCTTTATTTGAACAGTTATTTCATGTCTACTGTCAGCATGACTAGGCCTGTCCCCTAATGTCCGTGAGCAGTGTAAACAACCCCAACTCCTTGAAGGACAATAAAAGCAGTTTTTTGTGTAACATAAATAAAAAAATAAAACATGATGATTTACAAATACTTTTCAACCACAAATGTGAACGCGTCAGACCACAGGACACTTTTCCACTTTTCCAGAGAAGCCGGTGGTGTTTCTGGGTGTTGTTGATATATGGATTTCTCTTTGAATGGTGGAGAGATGATGGAGAGATGAACTGTGGTTACTAACAATGGTTTGCTGAAGTGTTCCTGAGCCCATGTGATAATATCCGTTACAGAATGATGTCGGTTTTTAATGCAGTGCCACATGAGGGATCAAAGGTCATGTACATTCCATGTTGGTTTTCAGCCTTGCCGCTTACCTGCAGAGATTTCTCTAAATTCTCTGGATCTTTTGACGACATTATATACTGTAGATTATAAAATCCCTAAATTCTTTCCAATTGCACAATGATAAACGTTGTTCTTCAACTGTTGTACTTTTTGCCCGTGCAGTTGTGAACCTTACCCCATCCTTGCTTGTGAACTCCCTTTATACCCAATAATGACACTCACCTGTGGAATATTCTAAACAGGTGTTTTTTGAGCATTCCTCAACTTTCCCAACTTTATTGGAACTTGCTGTAAGCATCAAATTCAAAATGAGTGAACATTGCAAAAAACAATAAACTTTATCAGGTTGTACATTAAATATCTTGTCTTTGTAGTGTATTCAGTTGGATATGGGTTTTAAAGGATTTGCACATCATCATATTCTGGTTTTATTTATGTTTTACATAAATAAATGCTGGTGTTGAGTTCTGGTGAATTACTGAAATAAGGTGAAGATATATAAGGTATATTGTCTATCATAATATCACTACCTGGAAGCTATTTTTTGTTTGGTTTTGGATTAGATATAGCTTCTAGCAAACAGTTCCTGTTATATTGTAGCTAGAGGAGACTATAAGAGGCACTTTGACAGTGAGTACAACAACAGTTTTAATGCAGTTTGAGCCTTAGTACCTTATGAGATGTCGTGTACCCAATTGCTATGCTGTTGTTGCTTCTTGAATTTTCCACTTCACAACAGAGACAGAGACAGCTCTACCCATTGACAAATTGATTCATTAAGGTGCCGTTCTATTACAGTCTCAAGCAAAAAGTCACTTAGCTATTCTAAGTCTTTAGCTGACCTCAAATCCATTAGGATAATTTGTGTCTATACACCTTTGGCCATATAGTCAATAACTCACAACAAAGATGGATTAAATAGCACAAATTATAGCCAAGGTGTAAGAGACCTGACATCACCAAGCATTGTACCTGTTGTAACATCTGTTCAAGGATATATCTTTGCATATGTTTCGTAAATTGAACAGACCAGATAAGCAAAATTTCAAATCAAACTGCTCACAAATATCAGGGAATATTTAATTAGGGGATAAATAATTAGGGGATAAATATTTGTATTTAATATAAGTATTCCTTAATTGTGAGAGCAGTGCATGAATGAAGGTAAACTTAAAAGTCCAAAATAAGCTTTGTCTGATGATCTTGAGGAAAATGAGTCAAAGACTTCAGTTTACAATGAGTATGTAGTCTGGAATTACAGAAGTTCTGCAAAATCTTTTCTTAGTGCAGCTGTCTATATATGTATAGCTGTACATATGTGTAAAATAAAGTTTCCTCTTCCTTAAAGTCTTAAGTTCACAACACAAGGTAATAATGTGATTTTCAGTGAGCCAACTTTGGATATATCATTTTCTTGATTATGTGCCTTTGTGTGTGGGTGGTGTATTTGTGGTTAATAATGGTATTTAATAATGGCTTCATATATTGATGTGACAATTTAGTCAGGCATTATTTTAGCAGGAAGAACACAGGAAAAGAGAACATCAGGGAAAAATGTACTGTCCCTTCAGAGTAAACCCAAGTCTAAATCGAATTCAGTAAGTAATGGTTGCCCCCTGCCAGCTCTTATGACACGACAGAATGTGCGCAAAAAGTGGTTTGCTGGGCTAGTCCATGGAACCAACAGTCTGACTCAAACTGTCACAGATTCCAATATGGACAAGGTGCCAGAAAGTTCATATCAAAACAAGGACAGATTCAGAAATGTTATTATAGTAAGTCTGAAGAGTCAAAATGACTTAAAATGACGTACGTATTATTGTACTTTACTGCTATCTAGTAAACACAGATCAGAATATAGGCATTACTAGGTAAGAAGTAAGAATAAACAATATTGAACATCATGCATTGAGAGAGCTTAGGCTAAAAACTGTGATTTGTCAGTAAATACCAAGCACCGCAAAAGGTACCGCAGGCTTTGATTGCTCAAGATATAATGACTGCTTGTTTAACATTGCTTGACTACGCCTCTGCAATACATTTTGTTATTTTCTCTCCATGGGCACCATCTGTGACAGATACAGAGCTTCCAGTGACAACCTTTAACAATGTGAAGATAAAAGCAAAGGGTAAATAAAATGTATCTGATTAAATAGTGGACATTTATATTCATATATAATACACTGTTCATACAAATATTTCCTTATGGGACATTTCATTTTAAAATATTTCATAATTTTTGTGAGCAGCATATGTATTGCTTGTATTATTACATTTAGCTATAAGAGAACTGGTTATTTTTTATGTTTATATTTTTTTTATCTTTTTCCTATAAATTGTATAATGTTCACAAAAATTATTGGATATTGGATAATTATTTGATAATTATTTTGATTGTTTTAGATATGCTGTATCAGCATATTGGACCAAACCTAGTAATATAGTTAAATATTTAAATAGTCTTTAACTACTAGGCCGTCACAGTCCCACTAAGTCTTGATTTCCATTGTGTGGTACATAAACAAACTATAGATTAGATGGGTTTTGATTACTGTATTACTGTTTAATTACTGTGGCAAAATTACTGGGATCGTAATGTAAATTCTAAAGTCACTCTGAATAAGTTGCATATGCATATGTGGTTCAGTATAGGTAATAATATATTGATAGTCATAATCAATACACCTATGTTGGATTTGCACCCTGTCTAGGGTTGTTCTTGCCTTGCCGGTTAGGCACCGGCACTCTCACGACCCTGACACGGATAAGAGGATAAGATGATGAATGAATGAATAATCAATGCATATGTTATTTCTACTGTGCTTCTTTGAAATGCGTCTACTGCAGTTTGGATTTGGTCTTACAAGTAATACATTGGTTTTTTTTTATTAGAATAGTATAGTATATAATATAGTAGAATAGTATATAGTTTTTAGTTAAATGTTGAATCTTTGAAACTCATCTGATGATAAAGTTCTGATTTTGTTAGCATTTGTAACATTTGTTAAGGTTCCAGTTTGCTGCAATGCCAGCCTGCACTTGAGACTTCACAAGCTGGCACAAAATCTGCTGATCCGTGTTACCCAGCATAATTTTACATAATTCCAAAAAGCATATTGTAATGTGGATGGGGTTGAGGTCAGGTGACTGTTGAGGAAAGCCTATACTAATCAGAATTGATTAATCTTCAGTGGTCTCCAAGACTTTTCAACCTTTAGGTGTGTTTTTATTATCCTGCCGCAGTATAGTATAAAGTAAAGCTTTAATGGCATTATAACCAAGTTCTATTTATTTCTCATTTTACATATAGTGCACCTATATGTCTTTGCCAGAGACATTTCTGACAATATCATATGAACCCATATAAACAACAAATAACACCATAATAGAATGGTACTGTTTATGCAATAGGCAGAACAAACATTAAGGATAAACGTAAAACTGACTAATCTCATTACCGTGCTTTATAAACATGGACAAAGGATAAAGTGTATGTGAAATAGTCATGTGTGTTCATTCAAAACACTTTCTGCTTGCACAGAAATGGGCTAGTATTACCAGAATGTTAAATATTTTTATCTTAGTGCTTAGTTTTCCCACATGTAACAGGAAACTGTGGTCAAATACAGATCTCGCTGAAGTAAGCAGGAATTTTATTTAGTATCTTCAAGCTGTGTAGAAGAGAGAGGCACTGGCTTACCCTACCTTAACAGTTCAGCATTTATGTGTTGCTCAGATTGACTGGTAAGGCTTACAGAATCTGCCTTTCTCTACAAATCAAGGCATCTTCGTACTGTTTTTGTTATTCTCAGTGGAATACATTATTCACTTGTTACCTTCTTCTGACACAATGGTCCAGGATGTACTGAGTGTTTATTTCAAATTACTTACTAGCTAAATGAATAAATACATTTAGTTGAATGAATACAGCACTGAGCATAGATAACTTAATTTTCATCTTCATAGTCAGTTTAATATATATAGTGCCTTTCTAACACTAAAGGTTGTTTTACAGAAACCGCATACACAATTATAAGAACTACAAGACAATAAGACAATAGACAGGCTTAGGATAAAAGACCACAGAGTGAATTTAAGCTGAGACCTAAATGAGCAAGAAGCACCTTGTACTGAGTACAGATTTAATTGGATAACCAGTGAAGCTCTTGGTAGCACTGATAATATTGAAAACATAACGTCACTGTAGTTTGGAGAGTAGGATATCACATGGCCATAGAGTAAGGAATTACAATAATCTAAGATATGTAATGATGGCATGTATGAGTGTTTCAGGTTCAGCCGTGTTGAGTGATGGATGAGGACAGGCAATACTGCAGAATGGGAAAAATGCTACTTAAACCATATAGCTGATGAAATCACTTTTTGTAAGATTTGACAATATACAATATATGATAAAAACAAGTGAACCAAGAAAGATCCATGTGAAATACCCTGCATAAGAGGAACACTAGGAGATTTGCCATTCTGGATGGCAATGAATTGTTTTCTATTAGAAAGGTAGGACATAAGCAAAGAAAGAGCTTATAACAGGATTCCAGTAACAGTTAGATGGCAAAGTAGTAAATCATGTTATACAGTGTGAAAAGAAGAGCTGAGCTTAAGTAGTAATAGTAATAGCAAGTGCTCCAGAGTCAATATCTTTTGATGGAGGTAATTAACCCCCTGAGAAGAGCAGGTCTCTGTGCTCTCCATCAACAGTAGTAAATGTAGGGCTTGATGTTTTATACTCTGTTAAACAAACCTGTTACACTAGCATTTTGGCACTTTGTGTTTACAATAGGGCTGTCCAGTAGCATGGTGACAATGCATTAATGTGAAAATAATGTAATGGCAGTATTTTTTAAAAGCTGTCACCTTTTTAGGTGGCATAGGCTTAAAACTATGTCAATATAATATGTACAAATGCATATATTGCATGTGTTTTACAGCTTTCAGTACATTTAACAATACTGAGAGAAAAGATTTTGTGTTCAGAAATTACACTACCATCACTGATTTAAAACAAACCGATTTCGCATATATAAATCCTGACTGCAAAAGGTTTATAGTTTTTCCAGTCAATTATTTATACTCAAATAGGCCTGACTTCCAGATTGAAAGTATTGTATATTCACCGGTGTGCTCTGTTAGTTTCTAGTGCATATGGTACAAGTACATAATGTACAATTTCCTGGTGTCTGAAAGTACTAATGCAATGAGGATTTGTAAATACTTCCTTTTAGGCTGTTACCTGGGATAGTCCACATATGTGGGAAATCCAGGTTGTTTTGAAATGTGAAGTCTACGATATTCCACGCCTACGTCAGTGACGAGACTTACTCACCTGAAACTACATGTTTAGGGGGAGTTTTCATACCTTTCTAATTACAACTGACAAAGTGGTGACATGCCAAGTAGTTGATCCAATCCAGTTATATCCAGACAAAAAGGGTCTACGTTTCATCTTCCTGTAGAGATGTGTCACATATTTGGACTACATGTAATTGTAACTATGATGTAATGCTATTAACTAGTTTCAGGACTGGAATTACACTTTCAACCTATTGATTTTCATTCATTCATTGTCTTATTTGCTTATCATAGTTAGACAACACAAGGGCAAGGCAGGAACAACCCTAGATAGTGCCAAGCCATTATAGGGTACACACACTCACACTCTGAAGGGCGCTCTGAAAGCACCAATTACCCTAACACATCTTTGGAATGTGTAATGTGAAAAACCGAACACGGGAAGAACATGCAAACTCCACACAGACATGTCACATAGCATTACTGTTATATGAATCCTTGTACCATTATAGTAAGAAACATACTTCTAACTTCACTGACTCACTTAGCAACTATATACCCACTCCAAGTGCAACTTGCACAAAATAAGATGAATTTGAGAAGACAGTGCCTAATAAAAGGAAATGGGGAATTTCCTGTAAGATTCAGACAGTTGAGTCAGGGCCAGAACTCAGCTCAGTCAGACACATAGACATGCTTAGACCTGATGAAGTGAGCAATCAGCACGGTGCGTGTGTGTGAGTGCGCGTGTGTGTGTGTGTATGTGTGTGTATCTTTTAAGAGTGGATATTATGAGTGAGATCATAAAGCTTTAAAGAACTAGTTGTTGGCACATGGTATCAGTAGCACCAAATACTACTGTCACTTCCATGTAAACAAGCTGTTTGAATGCAGAACAAATCGGAGACAGATTTTTCACTGATACTCAGGTAAAAAATACAGTACATAATTACACAGGACAGGTAAGTAGTTCTTAGTTCCTGTATCTTCTGCCATCTTAAATCCTTTAGAATATTTTCCTCCAGAATTCCAAACCCCATGTTCCATGCATAACAACAAAGACCACAAATACACAAATGCAGCCTCTATAGTAGCTTTCAGTTACTGGACCTGATTTGTTGTCACAGCCAGTGTGAGTGTGTCTCATTATCATTATATCCTTACTCCTGTCAGAAGCAACCATTGAAGGCCATACATTGAAGGCTTCAGCAATATGTGAAAAAATTGTTTTTCTAAAAAAAAAAAAAAAAAAGTTTTTCCTAACAACGTATTGCAATAATATGTTGGGACACAACTTTAATTACCATATTGTGACCCAATGTAGACACGGTTAAAATTGTTATTGGTTTCTTTTTATTAATTACATGCACAGAGATTTCACAAACCTAGTGGCATTTTAAGCAGCCTCAAACTTACTTGAGCTCATCTATGAATAGGTAGAAATATCAACAGCTTTAAATAGGCCAAAAAATTTCAGCAAATGTATGAAAAGTGCCTTGGTTGTTGTATAAGTTTTTGACGTTCTGTTACCGTTTGAATTATGTCAAGAATTCCGACCATACTATAATTTACTATAATGTATACCAATCTGGAACACAACAGAAACAGATGATGCTCTGAACAGATTCTCACCTTCACCCTCCTCTTTCTGCATCTGATCACTGAGAATGCATGTTACTACATGGTGTAAGTAGATTCAAAGTTTTAGATTTTAGAAGGCTATGTAAAATCTAGTGTGCTGGATTATCAACACTAAAAAAGAACAAAAATGCTGATAAGTCAATAATAACTATAATTATGCTTTTTGTAGAGCTTTGTTGTTACATAATAGCTGTCAAGACGTTTTTTGAGTTTGTTTTGACTGACAGTGTACTTCTGTGTTCCCAGTGACACATTAAATGACTGAGGTAATTTATGACAATGATGTGACAATCATGAGACGAGAAACACGCACATCAATTACTTGTCAAAACTGTCGGCAGCTTTACATTCAGTACTAGATCATTAATGTGAGTTTTACTTCACTCTTTGGATGAATTAAGGAACAAGAAAGTTGCTTTAATGATTGAGCTGGTTAGACGATGAAACATCCTGTTAAGGCTGTAAATCCACAAAACCACATATCCGTCCTTGCATTATTCGTTTTTTGTGAGAGTTTTTTTAGATGGTTTTTGTGAATAACATTAATTTATTGTATTCAACGTATTAATAATACAGTAAACTGGTACTTTGCTGATATTTGGCCAAGCTGAAATACCATGTTAAGCTCACATTTGTTACAGAACATGAGTAGAATTTACATCAATATTAACATTAATAGATTTACACTAATACATTAGCTTAAATAGTTGCAGTGAAAGCAAGCTATAGCATATTGCGTTATGTAAGGGTCAAACATCAACTGTGCTTTAACCATTAGGACCTAGTTTTAAATTACTTTGATTACAGTAGTAAGTGCATATCTATGGTAGACTGGTATTCTGGTTATGGTTATTCCTGTCTTGCGCTCAGTGAGACAAGTAAATATAACATTTGAAATGTGTCATAGAGCATGGTGGACAACAAAATGAAAATGTTGTCTATGCAATCCTATGTGATCAGAAATCTTTAATACCATGAATGGAAGTGGACCTATGATTATAATTTTCAGGGTATACATGTAAGGTCACTAAGGTAATTGCATAGAATATGTAAAATATAGTAAAAGAACATGAATAATGATGTCCTTTTATGATTAAAAACAGAGGTTTTATAGTTTAATTACTTCTCTCTTCGTATATATATATATATATATATATATATACGATATCCCTCCAATTCTGTATTCATTGTATTTATTGCACCTTTATATGTTCGTTACCTGTATAAAAGACATATGTTCTCACACTCAATCAATCACACTCCAACCTCTCCACCATGCCCAAGACTAAAAAGCTGTCTAAGGACACCAGGGTCAAAATTGTATATTTGCACAAGGCTGGGATGGGATACAGGACAATAGGCAAGCTCCTTGGTGAGAAGGCAACAACTGTTGATGCAATTATTAGAAAATGGAAGAAACACAAGATGACTGCCAATCTTCCTCAGTCTGGGGCTCCATGCAAGATCTCACTTTGTGGAGTAATGATGATTCCGAGAAAGATCAGGAATCAGCCCAAAATTATATGGGAGAACCTGTTCAATGACATGAAGAGAGCTGGGACCACAGTCTCAAAGATGACCGTTAGTAACACACTATGCCATCATGGATTAACATCCTGCAGGGCTGGCAATTTCTCCTAACTCACACCAGCAAATGTCCAGGCTCATTTGAAGTTCGCCAACGACCATCTGGATGATCCAGAGGAGGCATAGGAGAAGGTCATGTGGTCAGATGAGACCAAAATAGAGCTTTTTGGTATGAACTGCACTCGCCATGTTTGGAGGAAAAAGAGGGATGAGTACAATGTTACAGAGTACATCATCCAAACCATGAAGCATAAACAGCTTATCTGCAAAGAGGACAGGACAACTGCACCGTATGGAAATGGATGGATGGAGTCATGTATTACGAGATTTTGGCCAACAACCTCCTTCCGTCAGTAAGAGCATTTAAGATGGGTCGTGGCTTTGTCTTCCAGCATGACAATGACTCAAAACACCAAGCCAAGGCAACTAAAGAGTGGCTCCATAAGAAGCATTATAAGGTCCTGCAGTAGCCTAGCCAGTCCCCAGATCTGAATCCAATAGAATATTTTTGGAGGACGCTGAAACTCAGTGTAGCCCAGTGACAGCCCTGAAACCTAAAAGATCTAGAGAACATCTGTATGGAGGAGTGGACCAAAATCCATGCTGCAGTGTGTGCAAACTTGGTCAAGAACTTCAGGAAACATCTGATATCTGACAACAAAGGTTTCTGTATCAAATATTAAGCTCTGTTTTTCTGTTGTATAAATACTTATTTCATGCAATACAATTAAAATTAATTATTTAAAAAGCATGTGCAGTCATGAAAAGTGATTTTCTGGATTTTTTTAGATTCTGTCTCTAACGGTTGAAGTGTACCTACGATAAAAATGACAGACCTGTCCATTCTTTGTAGGAAAACTTGCGAATCAGCAGTGTAATAAATACTTATATTCCTCACTGTATATATATATATACACTGTCTGCACTGTCTTTCCCTCAATACCACACTTCGAACTGCTACCACATATGCATTCTAGCGAGTGTATTCCTAATCCCATCATACTGCCGCGACCGTCTAGTGTCAGACCATGGAACTGCGTGCCGCCTAATTCTTACAACCTATACAGTCTTACATACAATCCAAGTGTACAAGTGAGGTTTTTGGCAATGACAGGACTTGAACTCTCAACTTTCTGGTCAAAAGTTTAGTACTTGAACCACTAAGCTAAAATCTAGCAAAATCTACAATTTCACTTACATTAATGTACCCCATGAGATGGCTTATTTTACAGTGACACCATGTGTAGAACCAGTGATGTAGTAAAATTCCATGTGTTTAAATCACATTTTCTCTGGAACAGTTTTGTAAGGTCAACGATCAGATACTCCAGTTTTGTCCCACATTCCAAAGATGTACATCCATTGGTGTCCCTTCCCATATTGAGTGATTGAGCTTGCGTCTATATGTGCATGTGATGGTATGGTAGAGATAACCAATTCTACTTAACTGTCAGTCACCACAGTGTGGCGTTAAATACTACAGGTATTCTTTGCTTCTGAAAATATCCTGGAGTATTAAAAAAGTGATTGAAAAACAAGCTTGGACTTGAACAACAATCATCACCTACATCAGTCATGTTCAAATCAGGGGTTGTGAACTTTCAACTGGCGATTGATATTTCCAGCGACCCGGATTATGTATGATTCAAATATTATGAAGAAGAATCAGACCCTATCACCTCGTCCACCAGGTAAACGATGCGTGAAGTATGAACTGAAGTATGAACTCCTTGGGGAGGTGCATGAACAATCCTCAGCTACCTTTGTACCTTGACAGTGAAAACGAGACTAAAGATGTGTTTAAGCTGTAAGAAAAAATACAAAGGATTAAATTCTGGTTCATAATATGCAGAGAAATGAAAAGCAATATTAATAACCAAATACAAATACATCAATGTCTACTGTATAATAATTATAATAATAATAATAATAATAATAACAATAATAACAACATGTAATGTATATGTATAGTGCTTTTCAGAAACCCAAAGACTTGGACCCACCGGAATTTGTCTGTATATAGAAAATACACTGCTCACAAAAATTAGGGGATATTTCAAAATGAATACAAAGAGGATCCCACAAGAACTGAATGCCCACTCATAGCAAGAATATATTCCTGTCTAGGCCTCATTACTATTAGTGTGTTTTGGCAGTCTTTGTTTTCATATAGACAGCTAATGTGTAGCACTCTCATCCAGTTTGACATGCTTCTGTTCACCTCCATGAATATACCACTTGCTATTCAATCATGATAACTCAGTTTGCATTTCATTTGTGTAATTGAATTTGCTTTTCTGATTATCTTGTTTAATGAAATAAAATCAAATGTTTTCTTAATTGCTTGATGTCATTACTCTAATCTGAGGTTTAATACACTAATTTTATGACATGAATTGTGTAGAAAAAATACACTTATTTGATTATTTGTTTTATATTTG